>CM062807.1:709298183-709564414 GCA_031772625.1 Pinus tabuliformis | reverse complement strand
CGCTCACCCGCCTCACCCGCCCGGTGCCCTCACCCACCCGCCTCGCCCGACCGCCCACCCAGCCCCCGCCTAGCGCCCTCGCCCGCTCACCTCCCTCACCCGCCTGCCCGCCAACGCCCTCACCGCCCGCCCGCCGGGCGCCCTCGTCCGCCCCCTGCCGGCGCCCTCCCAGCTCACCCGCCCGGGCCCTCACCGCCCACGCGGCGCCCTCGCCCAACTCACCCACCTCACCTGCTCGCCCGCCCAGATCCTCGCCCGCCCTGCGCCCTCGCCCCACCCGGGTGCCCTCACCGCCCCCCCGCCCGGCGCCCTCGCTCGCCCGCCCGGCACCCTCGCCGCCGGCCTGCCTCACCTGCCCGGCGCCCTTGCCCGCCAGCGCGCCGAGCATCCCTCGCCCGCCTGGATGCCCTCACCTGCCCCCCCGCCCGGCACCCTCGCCGCCCGGGTGCCCTCACCCGCCCCCCCGCCCGGCGCCCTCACCCCCCTCACCCACCCGACGACCTGACCCGCCTGCCCCCCCGCCCAGGTGCCCTCACCCACCCACCCTCACCCACCCTCCCTCGCCCTCGCCCCCACCCAGGAGGCGGCAGGGCGATCCGGGCGGGGGCGAGGGCCGCCCATGTCGCGCAGGCCTCGGCCGAGCGACCCGGGCATCCCTCGCCCCGCCCGGCAGGTGGCAGGGTGATTCCCGGAATCGCCCTGCCACTTGTGGGCAGGGGCGAGGGCCGCCTGGGTCGCGCGAGGCCTCGGCCGCGCGACCCGGGCGGCCCTCACCCTGCCCAGTAGGCGGTAAGGCGATTCCTGGAATCGCCCTGCCACCTGCCGGGCGGGGGCAAGGGCGAGGGAGGGTGGGTGAGGGCGGGCGGGTGAGGGCGCCAGGGCAGGGGGGCAGGCGGGTCAGGTCGCCGAGCGGGTGAGGGGGGTGAGGGCGTCGGGCGGGGGGTGGGTGAGGGCACCCGGGTGGCGAGGGCACCAAGCGAGTGGGCGGGTGAGGCAGGTGAGCGGGCGAGGGGGGGCGGTGAGGGCACCCGGGCGGCGAGTGCGCCAGGCGGGTGAGGCGGGCGGGCAGGCGAGGGCGACGGGCGGCGGGGAGGGCTGGGCGGTGCGTGGGCGAGGGCGCGCGGGCGGGTGAGGCAGGTGAGCGGGCGAGGGCGCCGGGTGAGGGCGCTTGGGCGAGCGAGGGCGCTAGGCGGGCGAGCGGGTGAGGGCGCCGGGCGGGTGAGGCGGGTGAGCGGGCGAGGGCGCCGGGCGGGCGGGCGGATGAGGGCGCCGGGCAGGTGAGGCGGGTGAGCAGGCGAGGGCACGGGCGGGCGGGAGGGTGAGGGCACCGGGCGGGTGAGGCAGGTGAGCTGGTGAGGGCGCCGGGTTGGTGGGCGGGTGAGGGCGCTGGGCGGGTGAGGCGGGTGAGCGGGCGAGGGCGCCGGGCGGGGGGGCGGGTGAGGGCACCTGGGTGAGCGAGGGCGCGGGCGGGCGAGCGGCGTGAGGGCGCGAGCAGGTGAGGCGGGTGAGCGGGTGAGGGCGCCGGCCGGGGGGCCAGGTGAGGGCACCCGGGCGGGCGAGGGCACCCGGGAGGGCGAGGGCACTGGCTGGGCTGGCGGGTGAGGGCGCCGTGCAGATGAGGCGGGTGAGCGGGCGAGGGCGCCAGGCGGGGCGGGCGAGGGCGCCGGGCGGGGCGGGGGAGCGAGGGCTCCGGGCGGGTGAGGCGGGCGAGGCGGGCGATGGCACCCGGCGTGTCACGCCCCTACACCTGCGGTAGTCTTCCAACCGCTTATAGCGAGGTGCGGCACCACCGAACACTTTCTTTTCACCAATACTAATGTTCGTGGACTACGCCTATTACACTTTTTCCTTACTTAGTTTGTGTTTTGCAACCAAGCAATATTATGTTTATCCTTTATACTAATGAACACCCATACTCATTCATTATCATCAACTATTATAAAAGAGAACAACAATTGCACAGTATAAAGGGAGGGGCAACTCCCTGTAATATGAGTCTGCCCGATAATATATTAAGAACATCAGTTTACAATATACAAGTATGTCTTGGCAAGACCAAGTCTCATACTTAGCCAATTTTTACAATCAGAGGCAACCCTGCCTTTTACAACCTTGTGCACACCTTGGACGATGGGCGGGTGCTCACCCGAGCCACCAAGACACCCTCGCCAAGTCCGAGCACAATATCTCAACCGTGCAACTAACCCGGGCATGCCTTGCCCAACACCTTTGCCTCTCACAGAGAGCAACCTTCACAAATGAGTCCTCAAGGAGTGCGCATGAGCTATGCGCTCAAGCCTCCTTCAAATCTGTGCACTTCTCTTTAAGGCTGTGGAAGATGTGTTGATCGAAATTGTTGAATTTCCAAATGAAGCTCCAACGCCTCCAATATATATGCTCCATGGCATGTGGGTGGGCTGCCCAGCCGACCGCCCCACAATGCCATTCACAGCCCTCTTGGACGCCATGTTTAAGTCGGCCTTGCCCTTCTCCATAGGTCGGCCAACCCATCGCATAACGCTCCAAAGGTGGCTATAAACACATCGCATTTGTTTCGCCAAGTCTGCACTATCGTCGCACTTAACTCGGCCTTTCGTCACTTCTCTGTGTGCGCTCGCCCGCGTGCTCGCCATGTGCGCTCACCTGCGCGCCCGCCGTGTGCGCTCACCCACGCGCCCGTCGTGTGCGCTTGCCTGCGCGCCATGCCCACACGCCTGTCATGTGTGCTCACCCACGCCTGGTCGAGTCAACAAACCCGAGGACCTTACACGGCGAGTCGGGCGGGCAAGGGCGCCGAGCGGGGAGCAAGTGAGGGCGCCCGGGCGGGTGAGGCAGGTGAAGGCGCCGGGTGGGTAGGTTGGTGAGGTCGCCCAGGCCGAGGGTTGGGGGGGAGGATTGGGTGGGTTGGGGAGGGCGTTGAGGGGGGCGTTGTGGGTGAGGGCGCCCGGGCCGAGCGGGGGCGCAGTTGACGGTGGGTGAGGGCGCCCGGGGAGGGGGGCGGGTGAGGGAGCCCGAGCCGAGTGGGGTGGCGGGTAAGGATGGGTGAGGGCGCCCGTGCTGGGGGGCGGGTGAGGGTGCCCGGGCCGGGGGGGTGGGGTGGTTGAGAGGGTTGGGGCGCGGGGGGTTGTGTGGGCGCCCGGGCGGGGGGGGGGGGGGTTAGCAGGGCGCCCGGGCCAGCAGGGAGGGTAGGGAGGGTTGCGGCGTGGGGGGTTGTGAGGGCGCCCAGGCCGGGCAAGGGGAAGGGTGAGGGCGCTCGGGCGGACATTGGGTTGGGTTGGTAGGGATTAAGGGGGCAGGGGCGCGGGGTGTGGGTGAAGGTAGTGAGGGTGTCGGGAAGGGGGTTGGAGGTAGGGGACGAGTCGGGCTGTGGCACCCACCCTAGCAGCTCACCCGCCCGCCGCGGGGATTGGGCGATTCTGAGAATCGCCCAACCCCACGACAGGCGTGCGAGCTGCTGGGCCGCCCTCGTGACACCACGACGGTCCACCCACGAGTATTGGGCGATTGAGTTTGATCGGGCCCACCATGCTTACGACGGATGTAATTGTTATTTTGGCTCAGAAAAATTATTAATTTAAAAAAAAATCTTTGAGGAAAAAAATTTAACTTACCTTTAAATTGCGAGAATTCTTCGTTGAATATGTTGTTGATAGCGATGTAGCTGCTCCACAAATTCACGAGTCTTTCAACGTTTTTCAGAAAGCTTGGATGTGATGTGAGTAATAGTGATAATGAAATTTTAATATATAAGTGTTTTAACATATTATAAAGCGAATATTGTAAAATTGTTTTACAACGGGTTGAATGTGGGATAATTTGTTTTAGAATATATTATAAAAATCTAAAAGATAAAAATTCAATTGTTTGGTAAATATTATATACTTTAACTATTAAAATAATTAATGTAGAAGTTGTAGTATACAATTTTAATTTTAATGATTTATTTCATAAAAAAAATTAGTTTACATTTTTCAATAAATTGTAGAACAAAATAATGAAGGTAAATAAATCTAACAAACTTTTTAGAGGGAAATATTTTCGTGAAAATTTTTGGAGGGAAATATTTTCGCGAAACTTTTTGGAGGGAAAATTTTTGGAGGGAAAATTTCATTCTTTAAGCTATATAATATCTTTAGGGGACTCTCCATTTGTATCATTCAACATCTTCTATTTGAAAGGGATGGATTGTTCTAATAGTGAAGTTTCGATTTATACACCATCAACATCTTCATCGCGTAACAACTCTATTCATATCGATGAATATAGCGGGAATTCTTCCACTATGAATAGAAAGTCAATTCTTCCACTTAGTCCTGATTCTAAGGACTATGAGAGCAACACTGATGAAAGAGGGGATGAAGAATTTCAAATAAATAAAGAGTCACAGATTCCACTTAGTCCTAATTCTGAGGACTATGAAAGCCGCAGTGATGAAGAGCATGATGGTGAAGTTCAAAAGAACGGAGTGTCACGATGTCCACTTAGTCCTAATTCTGAGGACTATGAGAGCAGCAGTTTTGAAGAGCATGATGGTGAAGTTCAAAAGAACGGAGTGTCACGATGTCCACTTAGTCCTAATTTTGAGGACTATGAGAGCAACAGTTTTGAAGAGCACGATGGTGAAGTTCAAAAGAACGGGGTGTCACGGTGTCCACTTAGTCCTAATTCTGAGGACTATGAGAGCAGCAGTTTTGAAGAGCATGATGGTGAAGTTCAAAAGAACGGAGTGTCATGATGTCCACTTAGTCCTAATTCTGAGGACTATGAGAGCAGCAGTTTTGAAGAGCATGATGGTGAAGTTCAAAAGAACGGAGTGTCACGGTGTCCACTTAGTCCTAATTCTGAGGACTATGAGAGCAGCAGTTTTGAAGAGCATGATGGCAAATTTCAAAAGAATGGAGTGTCACAGTGTCCACTTAGTCCTAATTCTAAGGACTATGAGATCAGTAGTGATGAAGAGCGTGATAACAATTTTCAAAAGAATGGAGTGTCAAAGTGTCCACTTAGTCCTAATTCTAAGGACTATGAGAGCAGTAGTGATGAAAAGCATGATGTTGAATTTCAAAAGTATGGAGTGTCATGGTGTCCAGTTAGTCCTAATTCTAAGGACTATGAAAGTAGCAGTGATGAAGAGTCGGATGATGAATTTCAAAAGATTGGAGTGTCATAGTGTCCACTTAGTCCTAATTCTCTGGACTATGAGAGCAATAGTTATGAAGAACGTGATGATGAATTTCAAAAGAATGGAGTGTCACTGTGTCCTCTTAGTCCAAATTCTAAGGACTATGAGAGTAGCAGTGATGAAGGACATGATGATGCACTTAGTCCTAATTGTAATGAGTATAAAGGTAGCAGTGACAAAGGACAGGATGTAGCATCTTCAATAAGTAAACAGTTACATTTTCGACGTAGTCCTAATTCTATGGACTATGAGAGTAGCACTGACAATGCACATGAGGAAGAATATCCATTAAACATCGAGTCAGATTTTCCATTCAGTCCAAATTCTAAGGACTACGACAATAGCACTGAAGAAGCAGAAGATGAAGAATATCCTCCAAGTCAATATTTGAAAAGAAGAGCTGATCATAGTGTGGATAACATTCCTCTTAATGATGATGAAAAGCCTTATACAAATGATGATCCAATGATGGAGATGTTGCCAAGAAATATTGTATCGAGGAGTAGGAGCAGACCTTTTCATATCAATGCAAGTTGTTCTAGTTATACACGGGGTAGAGCAGAATATCTGACAATAAGAAGTTCTATCAGTGCTCTCATTTCAAGTGAATGTTGCCAAAAAGATTGCTTGAAACATATGGATTTCAAATTTGCATTAGAAGAAAGGAAGAGATATTTGTCAATGAATAAAAGAATGCAAAATTCATATTTAGTTGGGTGCATGCAATCTA
Organism: Pinus tabuliformis; assembly: GCA_031772625.1. Classification (NCBI taxonomy): domain Eukaryota; kingdom Viridiplantae; phylum Streptophyta; class Pinopsida; order Pinales; family Pinaceae; genus Pinus; species Pinus tabuliformis. The sequence goes on along the minus strand of CM062807.1, from coordinate 709,558,502 downwards.
CATTGTCAGGGTATGATTATCATATTGGGACTTTATTTATTTGTAGAAAAGGTTTCAAAATGTTTCATTCCATTGGGAATTTTCGTCTCTCGAGAATTCAAGAAAATTTGGAAAAGGATCCCACATTTTATTCAGAAGTACGTCATAAAAGACAGTTTGGGCCATTATCAAATATTGCAATGTCATGGATGAAAGATTTCTTTTCAAAGCATGGAGAGTGTATGCCAAATAGAGAGACAATAAATATTCCAGATAATTTTTCAAGACGAGAAATCTACAACTTATACAAAGAATATGCAGAAGGTGCCGAAGGACATGGCCAGTTTATTACATATCAATATTTTGTGAAGGTATGGAAGAAAGAATTCAACAATGTCTGTATTCCTAAGAAGACAAGGATGGGGATTTGTAGTACATGTGCTTCTCTTAAATCAAAAAGGGACAAATGTGAAGGCTCAGAAAGAGGTAAGCGTTCATAACTTTAACTTTTAAAATTGTATAGTCATCAACTATGAAAACATATTTCTTAATGAATTTCTTTTATGCTGTGTAGATTTAATTGTCAAAGAACTTCAGGAGCATCGCGAACAACAAACAAACGAAAGGAAGAAGTTGTACAAGCATCGAAAGAAGTGTTATGATAATCCGAATAAATATTTGGGTTTGATAATTGATGGTATGGACCAGAAGAAAACACTTTTACCACATTTTGTTCGCACACCCAAAAATTTACAGGAGGAAAATTTTATTCAGTTTCACTTGGTTGGTTGTATGGTATTCAATGGGAAAATGTTGCCAAGGGTGTACTTCACAGCTCCAAATATTCATAATGATGCAAATCTGACCATAACCATAATTCATGATGTGATTTCTCATTGGTCTAGTAATCTTCCTGAAGTTTTGTATCTACAATTGGACAACACTTGCCGTGAAAACAAAAATCAAGTTTTTTTTGGATATCTAAACATGCTTGTTGAATTGAGAATTTTTCAAAAGGTAAAGGTTGGTTTCCTTCTTGTTGGGCACACTCATGACCATATTGATCAGTTGTTCAGTCGTTTTTCAGTCACATTGAGGAGGAAGGAAGTTGGGAGCTTGCCATCACTAATTGAATGTATTAAGAAATCATACATGCCAGAGCCTACTTTTGATGTGTTGGAAGAAACTGTTGACATGCGAAGGTTTATTCTGGGATCATATGGTGAGGGGAAATGCATTGAACAACTTAATGACATTAGCTTCCAACATCAATTTCGTATCAAAAAAATTGATGGGTAAACACTAATGTGGGGCAAGAAGTATTCAACTACTGCAGAATGGGCACCATCATCAGGTTTGCAATTTTTGAAGTTCATTCCAGATCATCCAATATTTGCATCAAAAATATTGTTATTACAATCAGTTGGTGAAGTTCAGAATGCATGCAGACAGAACAGAGATATAAATTATTTTGATTGCCTGGAAGAAATTAAAAAATGTATTAGATATACATATGAGTACTTTGACATTGATGATTCAATTTGGTGGGAGTCATTTTTCAATAATCAAATTGATCTCATTTCAACAACAACAAATGAATATATACCTTTGAAAAATCCATTTATTTGGCCACAAAATGTGTCGAATGAACATGAGAAAGTAAACATTGTTGAACAGCAACAATCTCAAGGTATTATTAATTCTTCACAGGCAGCGGAAAGAGAGATGTGTATTGGTTCCAGAAGATCTCGTGCACAACGTGAAGCCATGGAAGACCTTTATAGGGGTTCAGTACAGGATATTAAGGAGGGTTGCATGATTGCAATGCTAGCAGATGGAGATCCCAATGGTTATCCATTTTGGGTTGCTAAAGTTATAAAGGTCTTAACAGAAAATGAGGATGTTACAAGTGTTGAAGTACATTGGTATGCCACAAATACACACCCATTCAATGGTGTGTATAAGCCAGAGATGGTAGTTGACAAAAAAAATGGTGGAAAAAGAAAAATAAAGGGTACAAATGTAAATCGCCGCCGCACAGACATATTAAAATTGGAGGATGTTGACATACTTGTTTATGACTTCAATTTAACAAAGAAAGGAATTGTTCGCTTCAAGACGATAGAGATTCTAAAAAGGTTGTTACCAGAAGGAACAGTGTTGACATGGGAGTCTGCTGAAACCAATCGTAGATCTAGAAGAATTTTGAAACCTGAAATGTTGGGCATGCATGTGGACTCAGATGGGGCACTAGTTGATGAAAGAGAAGAATATGGAACATCTTCGTCAGCATCCAGTCAGTCATCTGAAGATGTGAACTCTGATGGTGTGAGAGAAAATATGAGTGATTTTGAATAATTGTTTAAGACAGTTTATATCACTGATGTATGCATCGTATCTTTGTCCATATGGTGTTAAATGAGAAGTTTTGAGGCATTTTTATGTTGTTGGATTATACGTCTTAATTATGATAAATTTTATTTTTTAAAATATTTACAATGCAATATTAAATTAGAGATATAATGTATGTTTTATTCAATATACAAATAATGACTTTTCAATTCATTTAGTGATGTAATTTGTTCATAATGTCATGGTTTTTTAATTTCATAGTTGAAAAAATTTCAGTTTCTTTTGTATCTAACATGTTATGGTTGAAAACATGTTAAATTTATACTTAGGAAAGAAAAATGATATTCTACCAAAAACATTAATGTGTTTTTTTCCTCATAAACAACTTTGTTTGACACATAAAAATTTGGTTTTATTAGCATTTTTTTTAAATTTTGAAAATTGACCCTAAAAAAAAAATCATTATTCCAGTATCATCACTTTCATTTTGAAGCTATATTTTGCACGAAAATTTCATAGTAAATTTCGTAGTCACTGCCATTTTTAAAACATGTTCAAAATTAACGCCTAAAAAATAAAAACATCGTTCCAGTATACACACTTTTCGTTTTTAGCACTGTTTTTGATGTTTTTTTGGGGTTTTTTTGCCAGAGTTCCCGTTTTGAGTTTATAGTTCCCGTTTCAAAGTTTACATTGTTTCAATTTAAACTCATACTAGACCCCTAAAACTTAGGGAGAACATATACATGACTACAGAAATACTTTCAACTTGAAATTCCTAGGCTAATTAAGTTAATTAAACTTATTTAACTATTTACAAGTTGCTATGGGAATAGAATCTGATTTTAATTCTCAGTGTAATTCAAGGACAAATTAAACTGGAATTTCTTGTTGCCATTTCTCAACAAGTTGTATATTTAAAGAGACAAACAATGAGAAAAATGTGCCCTCTACCTACTCAAGATCAAAAGTTGCTAACCTCTTCTTGCACCCTCTCGATAATCATGCCTATGCATCTCTCATAAAATGGAATAAGATGTAGAGTTAGTGTGGCAACAAAAGAGGATAAGACCAAATTATCTTTGGACAGCAAACTAACCCTCTAAAAGTTAGAAGTTGAAGACAAAACATAACTAAAAAGATGGAAATTTAGAACAACCAATAACACAATTCCAAAAGCAACAAATAAAATAAATAAATAAAATAAAACAATTTTAAAAAAATAACAAACTACATGGCATACCCCGGGTGCGGGTGGTAAGGTCAGTATAAATGCTCAAGCGAGCGAGGGGGGCACCTGGCGACCTGGAGGCTGCGATGAGTAAATGTATGGCAGAGCATTTATGGCCCTTAATGCCTCACTGGGCTCACGGCAAGCGGGGTTCGATTATTAAGATGGCTCATAAGTTCAGCAAGTCAGATATCAGGAATGCGACATTCCTTTGGCAGTGCTCTGGCACCTTCGCTCCTGAGAAAATTGTTAAGTTCGTTCCTGAGGCAGAGAGGCGAGTTTGGAAACCCCCCTGGTTCCATAGGCGCAGACTCTTGGCCAATTCCATCCCCTGGTTCACGACGCATACGCATTGCATCTGGTATGTTTACTATCTGGTTTTTTGGTTTCTCTATGGCATAGCTCACGTCTCTGCTTGCGGGTCGCTTGTTTATCTTCAATTCGAGCCAAGACTTGAAGAATTAAGAATAGAGTTAGAAATTTCGAGTCTCAATTGTGTTCAGTCTTTCCGAAAGGTTCAGTCCTCCAGATACTGGTTTATTTGGTGTTTGCTGGGCTTCCACTCCCATAATCTGGCTTGCTCCCTTGCAATGGCCCCACGACAGCGAGGAATTCCCCGTAGAGGCAGCAATTATGGTGGTCGTGGGGGTAATAGGGGCAGAGGGGCGCCTAATCCTCCCTGCATCGTCCCGCTTGCCTCCAAATCTCCGTCATCCCCTTCGTCTGAACATTCTGGTCCATCTTTGCACAGTTCCCTACATTCCTGCCGGTTCAAATTCAAAAGTAAATTGCACAAGCCCACAATTTCTGCCCTGCTCACGGTTATTTTTTCTGAGGAGGAAGAGGATTCCTCAAGCTCAGAGGAATACATCAAGGATAGTTCGCTCTCTCTCAGTCCCAGTAATTCGCATGAAAATGAAGCCGGTGACATCCTCAATGCCCCTGACCCGCTCCAGGCTGCAGAGCAGCGTGAGGATTCGCCCCTGCATTCACTCTCTGCTAATGATGATATTATCCCCTGCGCTCCAGCGTCTTCCTCAGCCAATATGCCACACCTGATGTCTATGCCGGAGCAAGCAGAAAAGGATACCGAGGAGAATATGGGGGTCGAATGGGTCAGCACCACCGAGCGCGATATGGATGCAGATGAAGACATGCCACCTCAGGCTTAAAATTTCATTCAGAAGGAAGTTTTTGTTTTTGAAATGGCGCACAGCGGTTGTTTCTCCAGTTTTTTCTCACTATGGTTTTCTCACAGCGGTCGTTTCTCCAGCTTATAAGTGTTTGTCTCCAGTCTTTTATAAAAGTCTCAGAAATGTTGTATGGTCGGATAAGCAGGATGTTCATTTTTGTGGTTATTGCATTTTGAAAACTGCCTTATGGATTGTAATCAGATATTTCAGTGCTGCATGCAGCAGATTTTGTGATAGAGGGCTGGCTGTTGCCCCCTCAGAGGTCTATACCTCTCTGTAAATATTTTTCCCCCCTTTTTTTATATAATAGATAGACTTTACTTAGAAAAAAAACAAACTACATGGCATAACCAAATATATATATATATATATATATATATATATATTTACTCATATAAACATTATTATAATATTTTTTTAAAATTACAAATTTTAATTTAATATATTAAAATTATTTTATTTAAAAATTTCATACTAAGACTGCCAAATTGTTCAAGCTTACCTTTCCATAATATGATTGTGGAGTGTTAAATCTCATCTTCAATATGCTTGGGTCTATTAACTTGTTTCTCATTCCCATCTTTTAAAAGCAACCTTCCTTAATGATGTCAGAATATGTTTCTTCGTTAAAAATAAGCTTTTGTGTGTGTGGACATTTTCCTATTGTTGACATTGCAATATGTTCGTGTATTTGAAAAAGGACAATGCTCATCTACATTAGTGGTTGGAAATAAATATAAGTCAACAAAATTCTTGACTTTTCTTCAGGGAACAAAATTTCCATTTATTTTTATCTCAAAATCAAATAAGTGGACTTATATCTATATGCACCATATCTATTTGCACCATAAATGGAACCTTTTGCCAAATCCGTGTCTCAACCTTAGTCAGACTTATTACTTCTCAGACACAACCTTTGAATGATAAGTTTCAACCTTCTAATTGTGTTTGATAATGTTACCCAAACGCACAATAAGTGATGCTGTCATGGGCCTTTGAATCTTCTAATTTGAAATGCTAAAAGTAATATTGTAAATATTCTAAAAGAAAACAGTTATCATCCTAATAGTTCCGAGTTTAACCTTAGCAAGTGTGTTTTGTTTTAAAATATGGTAATAAAATTGATAACAATGCATTTAATAGGATATCAATATTTTTCCTCAATAGTTATCATCTTATTTCTAGCCTTTAGGGACACCTTTCGATGGAAACGAATATATATAGGATACATAGTACATGCACAATATAAAAGATCTCTGGTTCACCCAGACATAATGTCTGAGGAGACCCCATGAAGAGTATACGAACCTAATGTCATGGCACAATTGCTTAGTCACTAAAAGGTGAAGTAACCATAAATTACACCATAGAACAACTCTGTTTTGTTCAGCTTTCTATTGGCTGAGTCTCAGTTTTTTTAAAGGTGTGGACAGTGGAAAATAAAGCAATAAACATCTTAAAAGTGTGTAAACACAAGCCTTCAATCACTGGAATGGAAGCTTACTTCAACAGTACAATGCAAACGCAACCAATAACTTTCAGACACCCAAACTACAATTGAAATATCTACTTCTCGCAACGACTCTTAACAAACATACCTTAGAGACATGACCGTTGCAGCCAGCGAAATTCCAACCACTGAATTGAAATTAGGCAGTTGTGATAGGACAAAATGAACTGAACCAAAAATAACAATGAAGTAAGACTGCCTTATTTTTTTGCAACTTGGGCAAACAATATCATGAAACTACTTCAATGATTTTCTCCTAGTAACCATGTAGACTATACCAACACCTGTTATGAAACCAGCTCACAAAAAGATAGAAAAGATAGATCAACACCTTCGAATTCAACCTCTTCGAGGGGGCAACCTCCTTTACATTACATAAATGAACAATTCTTGGATGATTCAAATGGCAAAACCTCCTTTCTATATATAAGAGTCTAAGGAGTCATAATATAACCAAGCCAACCTAACAATAATAATATAAAGGCACAAAGATATCCTTCCAAACATTTGTTTACTATCTCAGTTTGCCGATCAGATTGAGGATGATAATATGAGCTATGAGCTAACTGAGTACCAAGACAAGAAACTAATTTTGTCCAAAAATTTCCAGTAAAAATGGGATCTTTGTCCCTTACAATAATCTTTGGGTTTCCATGTAGCTTTTGAATTGTTTCCATAAATGCAGTAGAAACTGTACTAGCTTTAAATGGATGTGATAATGCACAAAAGTGTGCATACTTGGTAAGTCTGTCAACTACCACCATGATGACACTCTTTCCCTCAAACTTGGGTAAACCTATGATAAAATCCATTGAAACCTCCTCCCAACATTGGCTTGGAATGGATAAAGGTTGTAATAGACCTGGTGTCTTAATTGTTTCAGTTGTATTTTGTTGGCAAACCAAACATTCTGCCACAAACTTTTGAATATCTGATTTAAGGCCATCCTAAAAAAATTCCTTCTTAACCCTATGGTAAGTTTTTAAAAATCTTGAGTGCCCTCCTAAGGGAGAAGCGTGCAATTCCAGAATAATCTTTTGTTTGAGTTGGGAATTCTTACAGAGGTATAAGCGATCTTTGTACCATAACGAATCATTTTTCCAGCTAAATATATCAGATGTACTGGAATCTTGTTGTAACTTTCGAATAACTACCCACACTTCTTCATCATTCTTCCCTTCCCCCCTTGCTTCGGTTATCCAATCTGGTTGGATAATAGAAATGACACACACCAATGCTTCCACATCCTCATCCTTTCTTGAGAGTGCATCTGCCACAACATTTTTCTTTTGTAGATGATTTCAAAGTCATAACCCAACATCTTTGTGACCCAATTTTGTTGTTCTTCAAAGGATAATCTTTGTTCTAAAAAGTATTTAAGGCTATCATGATCCGTTTTTACCTTGAATTGTCTTCCCATTAGGTAGGCTCGCCATTTCTTAAGTTCATGTAGTATTGCCAACATTTCCTTCTCATAAATAGCTTTTTGTAAATACTTTCCCTTGATTGGACGAATTTCGAAATAAATGGGTCTTTCATATTGCATTAAAACAGCACCAATTCCATTTGCTGAAGCATCACATTCCACAATAAAGGTTTTTGTGAAGTCTGGTGTAGCTAAGACCGGTGCTTGGCACATTGCCTCTTTAAGATGTTCGAAGGCCTTTGTTGTTTCTGGAGTCCATGACAATGCATCTTTATTCAATAACGTTGTTAGAGGTGATGCTATTTTCCCATAACTCTTAACGAACTTGCGATAATACCCTGTCAACCCAAGAAATCCTCGCAAATTCTTTATGGATGTGGGGATTTTCCATTCCTTAATGGCTTTAATTTTGCTAGGGTCTACCTTAACTCCTTCATGAGATACAATATGACCCAGATATTCCACCTCTTGTACTCCAAAGAAATATTTGGATCTTTTTGCATATAATTTTTTCTCCTCCAATAGTTGTAGCACCCTGTCAACATGTTCAACATGATCCTTCCAAGACTTGTTGTAGATTAGTATATCATCAAAAAATACTAACACAAATTTTCTAAGGAAGGGTTTGAAAATGGAATTCATCAAACCTTGAAATGTAGAAGATGCACTAGTAAGGCCAAAAGGCATGACCAAAAATTCATAGTGACCCTCAAGAGTTCTAAATGTTGTTTTTGAAATGTCTTCAATCTTCATTCAGATTTGATGATATCCTGAACGAAGATCCAACTTGGTGAAGTAAATTGATCCATGCAATTCATCCAATAATTCATCAATGACAGGAATGGGAAACTTATCTTTAATAGTGAGCTTGTTGAGCTCCCTATAATTCGAACACATGCGCCATGATCCATCCTTCTTGTGCACCAATACTACTAGAGCAGAGAAAGAACTTTGGCTAGGTTGAATTATACCAGCGTCTAGCATTTCTGCAACCATACATTCAATTTCACTCTTTTGGGAATAGGGATATTTGTACGTCCTGATGTTTGGAGGAACACTTCCTAGAATCAAATGAATAGCATGATCATGATCACGAATAGGAGGGAGACCATTGGAAGTCTCAAATACCTTGGAATGATTGTCCAAGACTTTTTGGAGATCTAAAGAAATAGATGATTTCGATGTGGAAACATCTAGCGAACATAATTGTGCGATTACACCTCATTGTTCCTTTTTTAGAAGTTTTGTCATACCGTTAGAGCTGATTATCTTTCCCGGTTTCCCTACAATGCCCCTTAATTCAATTTCCTTTCCTTCTGCATAAAATTTCATGAAAAGTTCTTGAAAGTTAAAAGCTATTGTACCCAAGGATTGTAGCCATTGAACTCCTAGTACAACATCAGCACCTCCCATTGGAATGGAAAGCATTGGGCTATTCAATACATATTCTCCCATGGATAGCTTGATATTATGGCACTTTCCAGAGCAATTTATCGTTCCTCCACTTGCAACCATCACTTGACACTCTGGTGCTGGATATAGGAAGCAATTCAATTCTTTTGCTATCTTACAATGAATAAAATTGTGGGTACTTCCTGAATCAATCAACACTATTACCTTTTTCTTCTTGATATGTCCTTCTATCTTGATGGTTTGAGGAGTGGTAATTCCAGCCAATGCATTACAAGATATGGTCAAATTCATCTCTTCTTTATCTAGGCTTTGTTCCTGGAGTATATCCTCTTCTTTTGACCTTTCTTATTCCTTTTCTTCTTCCTCTTCACAATCCATGTAGAATAATTTCTTCTCAACACACTTATGACCTTTAATGTATTTGCTATCACAATTGTAACAAAGTCCTTTTGCTCTTTTTTCTTCCAATTGTTGTGGTTTCAACCTTATAGGTTGTGGAAGGCTAGGGGAAAAAACACTTCCATCTTTATAGTTGTGAGTGGTAGGCTTCCTGGTTGCCATAATTTTGCTTTCCATTTTTCTTGCTAACCTGAATGCCTTCTCAAATGAATCAGGTTCCCAAGGGAGAACATCATGTTGGATATTCTCCTTTAAAGTCCCTATGAACATATCAATCCTATGCTCCTCTGGAATATTTTCTTACCCTTATGTTCAATTTTTGGAACTCCTCAATGTGCTCCATCATTGAACCCTTTTGTTTGAGACTTATCATTTGGCTAAAAAAGGTGTTGCTTTTTGTATCCTCATAATGTGTTGTCATTTCTTTCGTAGAAATTGCCCAAGTGATAATTTTTTTATGAGAGCAAAGCCATTGATACGATACAAACTGATTTGGTCCCAAATATAAAGTTGCAATACGTACCTTTTGTGTGTTTTGCACATTATTGAGATCGAAAAATTGCTCCATCTGTAGTATCCATGTTGCGGGATCCTTGCCATCAAACTTCCTCATATCGATTTTTGGAATATGGTGGGTCTTCGATCCAACATTAGAGTCCATGAAATCATGATTAACATTTCTTTTGTTCTCATCATGAGTTTCCTTTACTACCCTTTCACCATTAGTGACCATTTCTTGTAGTAACTTATTCAAATTTATCTTCAATTCTTCCATCTTATCATCCATGCCATCCATCTTAGCGTCCATGCCATTCATCTTAGCTTCCATGCCATTGATCTTAGTTTCCACACCATTCATCTTAGCTTCCATGCCCTTTATCTTAGATTCCACGCCATTTATCTTAGCTTTTGTTAGCTTTTGTGAGAGTGACATTTGTTGCACTTGGTCTTGTAATTTTTATATATCATGTAGCATTTCTTCCTCTTCTTCATGAGTCATGCTAGAGCTTTCAGGTTGTTTACTAGGTGTTTCCTTTTTCTTTCTTCAGGGAATCAATTACCGATAACAATTCTTCACTATTCCCTTTGAATTCCTTCAAACTAATTTTTCAAACCAAGCTTATGCAAATAATAAAAAAAATACACACCTTTTTTCATTTTGTAGGCACTCGATATTGAATATGATGTATCCCTGTAATTTCGGATCTTTCAGTTCTAAAATTGTGACCTGCAGTAGCCCTTTATGTCCTCTTTCCAATGCCACCAGTCTGATTGAATTTAGATTCTCCAAGAAAGAGTTATGCACAATCTCCCAAGATGACCTGATTATATACCTTTTCAGATGAGCGAACTTGTATGAGGTGCCACATGTCACTATTTTGACCTTCAGTCTAAAAAATACACACAGGAAACTACAGTCCGTCCTCTTTCTATATCTTTTGACGAAATTGCAATCTGATGCTCAAAACAAAAGTTGTGACTATTTTCCCAAGGTCACCTGTTTGGAATGTAATTTAGGAGTCTGCAAAAAGACCAACTTCCTCAGATCATATCTCCACAAATATAGTGCAAAAAGCTCTGAAATTTGGACCCGAGGTTCAACGTGATTTCTTCTAAAATGGGTTTTTTTTGTTCGCTTCTGAAACGTCTCAGAAAAAAAGTTATAGCGAAAATGCCACGATGACCTATTTGGAGCAGTGAAACCCTAGAATCCAAAGCTTTGATACCAAATGTTATGAAACCAGCTCACAAAAAGATAGAAAAGATAGATCAACGCCTTAGAATTCAACCTCTTCGAGGGGGCAACCTCCTTCTGTTAGGATATTACGACACATAGGAAATAGTTAAGTATAACTTGGTCTAGTATAGAGTTAGGTAAAGTGAGTTTCTTTACTATGTACATTTTGTAACTTACAATCCGACGGTTCATTCTCTCCTCGGTATTACCGACACTTGATCCATGGCTTAACACCCGATTGGTCCATGATCTCTATTTAAAGAGCATGGAGGGTCATTTGTAGGTTAACCGTTCATGAGAGAAGCTTATGTAAATTTTCATTCTTTTATTAATAAATTGCCTGAAGTGGCTGCGTTGGCTCAGGCCATGGACTGTTTCCCTCTTTGAGGTTTTTAACCACGTCAAAATACTGGTGTATTGATTTGTGATTTGTGTGTGAGCGGTGTCCTTCGGTGTTTTGTTCCTCAGACAGAACACCAAAGGACACCACTCACACACAGATCACAGATCAATACACCAGTATTTTGACGTGGTTAAAACCCTCAAAGAGGGAGACAGTCCATGGCCTGAGCCAACGCGGCCACTTCAGGAAATTTATTAATAAAAGAATGAAAATTTACATAATCTTCTCTCATGAACGGTTAACCTAGAAATGACCCTCCATGCTCTTTAAATAGAGATCATGGACCAATCGGGTGTTAAGCCACGGATCAAGTGTCGGTAATACCGAGGAGAGAATGAACCGTCGGATCACTACATATCATGACCATCGGATTGTAAGTTACAAAATGTACATAGTAAAGAAACACACTTTACCTAACTCTATACTAGACCAAGTTATACTTAACTATTTCCTATGTGTCGGAATATCCTAACATCCCCCCTTAAGAACAACTTGGGATAGGATTGAAGGATTTACAAATATGACACAATAGGAGATGGAAGGAGGCACTAGAGCCTATCCCCCCTTAGTGACAACTTCCTGAACTCCAACCATAAATCGAAGTTTAGTGAACTTCACCTCTGTGAGAGCCTTTGTAAAGTTGTCTGCAACTTGATCATCTGTTGAACAATATTGCACTTCAAGAACATGGTCGTGAATGAGCTTTCTGATGAAGTGCATGTGCAGTTCAATGTGTTTTCTACGCTGACGTTGGACTGGATCCTTGCATAGTTGAATGGCACTTTGATTATCACACCAAAGTGTAGTCGGATACTGCTGCTGAAAGCCAAACTCTGACAGGATCTGACGAAGCCCCAAGGCTTCCTTACTGGCTTCTACGACACCACGATACTCTGCTTCTGCTGAAGAAAGAGAAATGGCACCTTGTTTCTTGCAAGCCCATGTAATAGGTCCTGAACCAAGAGTGAACACATAACCTGCAGTAGACTTCCGATCATCAGGGTCACCAGCCCAATCGGAATCAGTGAAACCAACCAATAGAGGAGATGCTTCGGCACTGTAATGAATCCTAAACTGAACTGTACCTCGAACATAACGAAGTATTTTGTTAGCTGCTTTCCAATGACTTTCACATGGGTTTTGCATAAACCAAGCAACAAGGCCAACAGCAAAGGAAAGGTCAGGACGAGTATGGGTTAGATACAAAAGTTTTCCTACAAGTTGACGGTATAAGGTAGCATCAACTTCAGGAGAAGTACAAGTGACCGAAAGTTTGACTCCAGATTGAAAGGGAGAAGGGGCTGGCTTATAGTCTTCCATGTGAAATGGCGTAGAATATCACAGGCATACTTCGATTGGGAAAGGGAAATACCTTCCTTGGATTGCAAGACTTGAAGACCAAGAAAATAATGTAAGTGTCCTAAGTCTGTCATTTCAAACTTCTTTTTAAGGCTAGACTTCACATGGTTGATAAGGTTGGGATCACTACCAGTGAGGATAAGATCATCAACATAAAGAACAAGAATGATAAGAGACTTGCCCACTTTCTTGGTGTAGACAGTATTGTCAGAATGACACCTAGAAAAGCCAGATTCTAAAAGAAAGTTATCCATTTTGGCATACCAAGCTCGAGGAGCTTGCTTGAGACCATAAAGGGATTTCTTAAGCCGACATACAAGGCTGGAGTCTGTTTGTATAAAGCCAATGGGTTGTTGCATATAGATTTCTTCATGCAAGTCCCCATGCAAGAAGGCGAATTTAACATCCATCTGATGGACTTCCCATTTGAAAGAGGCAGCAAGGGAAAGAACAAGGCGGATAGAGTTCATTTTGGCAACAGGGGAGAAGGTTTCAGTATAGTCAATGCCTTCAACTTGTGAAAAACCCTTAGCAACAAGACGAGCTTTATGTTTATCAACTTTCCCATCTGGTCCATACTTGGTTCTGTAAACCCATTTGCATCTAACAGGTTTTCATCCCTTTGGTAGAGGAACAAGATCCCATGTATCATTTGCCAATAATGAATGATATTCTTCATTCATAGCTGCTTCCCAATCTAGATGGCCTGAAGCTTCTGCAAAGGTGTCAGGATCATAATTCACTGAAGCTTGAGCCAGTAAAGAAGAGGCTCTATAAAACTGAGAACGTGTACGTTGCTGATCTGTAGGATCACCGGCAAGATCACCTGCTGCATCCCGAGTAGCACGGACCCATTTTGGAAGCTGAGGAGCTAAAGGAGGATCCTGAGAAGGTGGGGGAGGATTTTCATCCTCGCTTTCATCATCTGAAGAAGAAATATTTTCAAAAGTAGAAGAGATAGGGAGAGGTGGCACATCCGCCGAACTAGGCTCGCAGGCCGATATATTTTCAGAAAACTTTACATCTCTTCTAATGATAACATTTTTGGACTTAAGTGGAATAATTCCATAACCTTTGACATCTTCAGAATATCCAAGAAAAATACATTTTTCACTCTTAGGTTCTAAAGCTTTATGTTTCTCATCTGGAATATGGGCCCATGCTTCACTTCCAAAAACACGAAAGTGACTTACATCTGGTTTAATTGAGCTCCATGCTTCTTTTGGAGTGATATTCTTTAAAACCTTAGTAGGAGTGTGATTTATTATGTAATTTGCACAGTTAATTGCTTCTGCCCAATAATTAAGACTAAGTCCTTTAGATTGAAGCATACAATTAGCCATTTCCTTTAAGGTGCGATTCTTCCTTTCAGCTACACCATTTTGTTGTGGAGTATATGGAATAGTATGTTGCATTTGAATTCCATTCTCAGTGCAAAATTTGATGAATTTGTTGTTAACATATTCTCCACCATTATCAGATCTTAGCTTAAGAATTTGATGTCTAGATTGTTTTTCAACAAAGGCCTTAAAGGCCAAGAACATGTTAAATACTTCACTCTTGAGTTTTAAGAAGTATACCCAAGTGCGTCTGGAGAAATCATCAATGAAAGTTAAGAAATACTTGCAGCGAGAGAATGAAACAACTGGAAGTGGACCACATAAATCACTATGCACGAGCTGTAAGGGGGCTGAGGCGTGCCAAGAGGCACGTTTTTCAAAATTGTCCCGATGATGTTTTCCGAGTACACATCCGGAACAAACACCATCTCTGCAAGATACCATTGGAAGACCTGTCACCATATTTTCTTTACATAGATTTTGAAGAGAGTGATAGTTTAAGTGACCAAATCGCTCATGCCAAAGTTTGCTCACTTCATCATTATGAGCAACAAATACTGAGGGAAGATTTGATGACCCAAAGTTGTGAAACTTATACAACCTTGTAGAATCATCAGCAATGCCAATAGCTAAAATCTGTCTAGGATCTCTTAGGTCCTTAATTACAACATCGTGAGGTGAAAATTCAACGATTTTACCTTCACCTGAATGAGTTAACTGATATACAGATAGAAGGTTGCAGGATAAGGTTGGAACACATAATACATCATTAAACTGACCATTGTCTATATGAACAATTCCAGTCCCTACAACACTAAGAGATCTATCATCACCAACATATATATTTTTGGTGTTACAATCATTTAAAGAAGAAAACATGGATTTGTTTTTGGCCATGTGATAAGAAGCTCCAAAATCAATGAGCCACTCATGAGAATGAGAAGAAGAAGATATATTTAGTGCATAGCCAGACCGAGATGCTTGACAACCACATGCAGAAAGTTCCATTCCTAAAGATGAAGTTGAATTTGAAGAGTGCTCCAAATGGACGTGATGCTTCTTCATTGCTGCTTCCAAGGCTTCCATCTTCTTAAAGCATTTGGATTCTAAGTGGCCATCTTGATTACAAAAGTTGCAATGTCTATCAGTCTTCTTCCCTTTGTTTTTATTTGTCTTATCATTTTGTTGAAATAATTTTTCATTTTGAGGCTGAAATTGCTTAGGACCCTTGTTTGGTTTGGGACCATTCTTTTTAGGATACAACTTCTTAGGATTCTTTGGATTTGGTTGCTGCTGGGCGGCTAACGCTTTCTTTGAAGAGTTTCCAAGATTAAGAAGACCAAAGTGTAAGAGTTTTTCTTGTTCTCTTATTAAAGAATCACAAAAAGAATCAAAGGAAGGGGACTTGTAGTCTTGTCCTTGAGAAATGAAGGCTTCTCTTGTAGAATGGAAGGTGGAAACAAACACAGAGTAGGCTGGTCCCAACTTAGTAAGAATGGAATAGATAAGGTTACTATCTTCTTTCTTAACCTTAACACCTTCCAAGAGAAGTCTAAGGGTCTTGAACTTGGACAAAAAATCTTCAATGCAAGAAAAATTATTGGGGTCCAATGTAAGCAACTCATTTTCAAGTTGATGGGCTCTAAGTTCATTTTTAATTCCAAAGACTTTAGTAATCTGTTTCATTGCTTTATCAGGAGCATCAAGTTCTACAATATGGAATCTAAGATCTGGAGAAATAGACATCCCTATCAACCCACGTGCTTGATCTTGCCTATTTTCCCATTTAGCTGCCTTATCTTCATCTTTCAGTTTGGTTTCTTGGCCTGTGGCTATTCTGTAGAGACCTTTACTTCTAAGTAAATCCACAATGTAGGAACACCATTGGAAGTAGTTGGTGCTGTCAAGAATAACTTGGCATGGACTTTCCATTTTAACAGAAACTAAAGCTATAGATGTTGAAACTAAGTGTTCCAATGGAAAGATCTCGAAAAATTAGGCTGTTTCAAAAAAAACGGTTCTGAAAACGGCTTCCGGATGAAGAAGTTATGGCTTTTTGAAGAAAAATTTGATGAAGTCGCCGACGAAGTGCGGGAATGTGCGAAAATGAAAAATCCGCCCCCACAAAAAGGAGATTTGAACTCAAGACCTCTACTCTCATAAATTAGCTTTGGACCAAGTGAGCTATACAAAAAGTTTGAGAGAGAGAGAGGGGGGGAGAAGCTTTGGGTTGCGTGCTTTCTTTGAGAAAGCTCTTTTTCCCTACAAAAAAAAATGAACCTTGCAGCTCGAAGTTAGCTTTAGTTGGAAACTAAATATTTTCCTCAATGTTTCTGATTTTCCAAGATCACACTAAGGCACAGCGGAAAAGAGCGTACGCATGAGAAAAATCCTTCCTTTCTGTTCCTGATTTGCCCAGATCGCATAGAGTCGCAGGGAAAAGAGAATATGTAGAAATGAAAGGTATAGATCTAGTAATAAAAAAGGCTAAATAAACCAAAACCAAAATAAACAGAGAGGAAATAATTGTAAACTGCAAATAAACACTGTATACCTCCAGATCTTAAAAATGACGCAGCTAGGGCTACCGGAAACCTTTTCGCATGAAACGAAAGGGGTTCCTCATTGGAACATATGCTCCCAACACAACAGAGCAGTCCTCTCAGCTCGAAAGCAGTCAGAAATAGTAGATCTAGGAAACGGTAGTCGGATGCAATTCTACAGGCTTCAGATTTGGATCACCAATGGACGCGGCCCTCAAATAGCTCTGATACCATGTGGAGATTTGTCGTTACACCAAAACCCGTAGGTGTTGGTAAACATTACAAACCAGTAACTAGGATCCCCAGGGTGGAAATTACGGATAGAGGTGCGGTGATTTTTCCAACATAACATAAATGAACAATTCTTGGATGATTCAAATGACCAAACCTCCTTTCTATATATAGGAGTCTAAGGAGTCACAATATAACCAAGCTGACCTAACAATAATAATATAAAGACACAAAAATAACAATAGAGGGATTCTATGGGGCACAGTAATAACAATATCAGGACAATAGGGGCACAACAATATTAATAAGGAATACAACTACAATAGTAATGGGGGCATCATTAGTATTATAGGGACCTAACAACACCAATTTCAACTATCTGTTGTTGCGGAACGACAATCCATAAACCAAGTTTTTCACCAGCCCCAACTCATGATACCGATCAAAACATTTTCCTGGAATCATCTCATGCATCTCAACCATCTACCAAAGTGTATATAGGGTATTTATCCATAATAGGACAAGCACTACAACACTCGGGCCCCTGCAAAGCCATCAAAGACTGTTCAAGAACATAATGAGATAAACCTGATGAATGATGCATATTCAAATACGACTCAATCTTTCTATCAGACAAACGTAAAATCTAGCTAAAGTGCAATGAACATGCTAGCATTTTGAAACCCTTCCTGAAAACGTCAAATGGAAGTTGCCACGTACAATGTCAGTCCATGGCTATGACCTAAAGTGTCGGAAAGAGTTGCATAGGTGTAGTGGGTCATCATTGCACAACTCCATAAAAATTCTATCGTATAGGATAATGAATTTATAGCATTTCCTTTATGAAAATCACTTTGGTAAGTTGCACAAATTGCTTTTATATTTAGGTTGGAATGATCATTATTTCACAGTGCATGGGCCCTTTCTCTCATCATTTTATACATCTCTTTCAATTCTCTTTCAACTCCCTCTATGACATCCTTCGTACTCTTTCGTTTTTGCTCCACTCTTGTGCTCCTTCTCTTGGTTCCAACTTAAATTTACGTCATCTCCTCTAATCCTCTATTACTTGAAGACTTCCTTTCACCAATTATTTTGTTCCTCAATCATCCCTTGGGTGGTATTTTATAGTGTTTCACACTTCTCATTCCGTCATCATGGTTGCTTGTGACCTTGACTCTACCATTATGGTTTTCTAACTTAAATCACTCTGAGTCTACACAAACCTTGTTTACAATCTTCCTTTGGATCAACTTGATACAATGGTTCACATATGCTACCTGTCTCGCCCCATCCAGTCTTGGCTTATTTTATATTTTTACCTCGGTATTAGCCTCACTAATGTTCACTGCCTCAACTCACATGTTATCTTGTGCAACAAAAAATTAATTCACCAATCTATCCAACCACTTTCTTTCACTTCAAAAAATATTATGATGCAGGGAATGGATACTTTGGTGCATCTCCTATCATGTGGTCTTGACCTTTACGTGAGTTTTTGAGCCTTCACATGTTAAAGTACGTCGTCAAAGGTGCGCCTAGTCCAAAATATTGTGACTCTTTCCCTTAATTATGTTGAATATTTTTCATTCAAATACTTAATTATCTTCTTGGTATTGAATGCTTCTTTTTGTACTTGTTTCTTGCACAGATCAATGCTCATTTATGATCCTCTTATAATAATCTTTTGTTGTGGAATTATATGAATATATTCCCATATAAAACGAACTTCTTGAATAATGTCATCCCAAACAATATGTCTAACCTCAATTAAAGAAATGTTACCTTTCAACTTGGTTTTCAACTCTTTGGATTCGTCTTGAGATAACTTATACGCACTCGTAAGCTTACTGTTATTTTCGTTTGCTATGTTCAGTCACCTCTCCTTTACATTCAACTTCTCCCTTACCACGACCAAATCATCTTGGGATTTATTTAGTTCAACTTTTGAAATTCTGAGCTCTACCATGACCTTTGTCAATCTCTAAAAGGTCATATGATTCAGATGGAACCACAATGGTGCAAACATTATTTGTCATTGATTGTTGTAGACTCTGCATGTGTTCCCACAAAATAACAATCTCTTTATTTATGTCAACTAATTCTCCTATTAATAGCTCTTTTTATTTTTCAAATAGAGCTAACTCAGTTGTTTGAGTGTGCTTAGTCCCAACCATTTTTAGCTTCTTCCTTAATGATAGCACCTCAGATTTTGTGTTCCACAACAAGGTCTTGATATTGTGCTTCCATACTAATTCTCATTTTATAACTCCTTTCTCTAATTTGTTATCATTATTTTGCAAAGTTTCAAATGAAGGAGTATATTATATTGTGAATGTTTCCAAATAAGTGGAGATAGAAGAGGAAGTAGTGTTCCCTCAATTTCCCAACTACATTTGAAAACTAAGCTCATTTGAAGGTCCTTTTGTTAGTTTGATTTGTATGTATTCTTCATCCCCTGTTTCAATTTAAGCCCTCTTCTATCACTGGGAATCCTCCATCTCAACATCTATATGTTCAGGTGCAGTTCTCTTCAAACTCTTCTCTTTTACCATAGGGTTTTCAACCTCCATTCTCTAGTGCACCTTGCCACATGGGCCAAGTTTCTTGATTTTTCACTTTCTCAATTTCTAGTATGATTTCATGAATATAAGGGGTAGAACTAATTTCCACCCTTTCATTAGAAATTATAGCATGAGGGTCATATTACTACTTTTCTCCTTTCTCAAAACCAAACTCCTTCATCATCACTTCCACCTGTGTAAGGGCTTGTCTGCTATTTACAATAAATGGCCCTACAGTCCTCTCTAGCTTGAAAATATACCCTTTTCGTGCAAGAACAAAATGTACTTGGTCAACACTGAGACTTTACCTTATAAATTCAAGAGAAAATATCCTCGTAAAAAAAAGATTGGCCTTGAAATGAAGGCTAGGTGTGCATTTTTGTGAAGCAGGCCAAAATTGCCTTGCTTCAATAAAATGCATGCCCGGGCTTCATTTATTGGCTAATCTGATTGATTAAAATTGTAGATTATTTATTTAATGATTTTACACACTTTTGCATTGTTATATATTTACCATAAGCTTAAATATTTATACTTCAAATTTCATACAACATTTTAAGTTTTGTTTCGACTTGTCTTATGTGAAAGTTGTGTATAAGTGGGAAACATAGTTATGTAGGATATTTGTCAGAAATGATGCAAGGTTATATTCTAAGGTTAGGAATTGTCCAATCATGTCCCATTTCAAATTTCATTACTAAGAGTGAAATTGGTTTGGCCCAGGAGTGCATATTTATTTCGATTGTTATCATTGCCAGATATGATCAATTTATTTTCCAATAGACTTGGATTTCATTGTATAACATTTCCTTTATGAAAATGATTATGATAATTTGCACAAATTTCTTTTATATTTAGGTTGGAGTGATCATTATCACACAGTGAATTAAGTACGGGTCCTGGTGTGCATTTATTTGAGGCACAAAAACCTTGACTTTAACCCTACAAAATCGATCCAATTTGCCATATTCTTGCACAACATAAATTTCTATGCCAAAAAATAATGTTAACTATGAGAAAAAAATGCTATCAAAATTGAATCATTCAATTTCGCCTTGAAATGAAGGTTTGGCATGCATTTTTGTGAAGCATGCCAAAATTGTCTTGTTTCACTAAAATGCATGCACAGGTTTCATTTATTGGCCAATATGATTGATTAAAATTGAGATTGTTTATTTAATGATTTTACACACTTTACATTGTTATATCTTTACTTTGCGGTTAAATATTTATACTTGAAATTTCATACAACATTCTAAGTTTTGCATCGATTTTCCTTATGTGAAAGTTTTGTCTAAGTGGGAAACATAGTTATGTAGGATATTTTACAAACCTGATGCAAGGTTATATCCTAAGGTTAGGAAATGTCCAATCATGTCCCATTCAAATTTCATTACCAAGAGTGAAATTGGTTTGGCCTAGGAGTGCATATTTGTTTCGAATGTTATCATTGCCAGATATCATCAATTTCTTTTCCAACAGACATGGATTTCAGTGTATAACATTTCCTTTATGAAAATGACTATGGTAATTTGCACAAATTTCTTTTATATTTAGGTTGGAATGATCATTATCACACAGTGAATTAAGCACGGGTCCTAGTGTGCATTTCTTTGAGGCACAAAAACCTTGACTTTAACCCTACAAAATCGATCCAATTTGGCATATTCTTGCACAACATAAATTTCTATGCCAAAAAATAATGTTAACTACGAGCAAAAAATGTGATCAAAATTGAATCATTCAATTTCGCCTTAAAATGAAGGTTGGGCATGCATTTTTGTGAAGCAAGCCAAAATTGCCTTGTTTCACTAAAATGGATGCACAGGTTTCATTTATTGGCCAATTTGATTGATTAAAATTGAGATTGTTTATTTAATGATGTTACACAATTTTTTATTGTTATATATCTACTTTGAGCTTAAATATTTATACTTCAAATTTCATACAACATTCTAAGTTTTGCTTCGACTTGCCTTATGTGAAAGTTGTGTGTAAGTAGGAAACATAGCTATGTCGGATATTTTTTAGACATGATGCAAGGTTATATCCTAAGGTTAGGAATTGTCCAATCATGCCCCATTTTAAATTTTATTACCAAAAGTGTAATTGGTTTTGCCTGGGATTTCATATTTGTTCTAATTGTGATCATTGTTAGATATGATCAATTGCTATTCCAACAGACTTGGATTTCAGCGTATGACATTTCCTTTATGAAAAAGACTATGTTATGTTGCATAAAATGGTTTTATATTTAAATTGGAATGATCATTATCGCACAGTAAATTAAGTACAAGTCCTAGTGTGCATTTATTTGAGACACGCAAACCTTGACTTTAACCCTAAAAAATTGATCCAATTTGGCACATTATTACACAATATAAATTTCTGTGTGAAAAATTAATGTTAATTATGAGTAAAAAGACACTCTCAAAGTTGAATCATTCAATTTGGCCTTGAAATGAAGGTTGGGCATGCATTTTTGTGAAACATGCCAAAATTATTTGTCTTCACTAAAATGCACAGCCAAACTTCGTTTATTAGCCAATCTGAATTATTCAAATTGTAGATTGTTTATTTAATTAATTTACGCACTTTTGAATTATTATATATTTACTTTGACCCTTAAATAATTCTACTGCAGATTTCATAAAACATTCCAAGTTTCGCTTCAACTTGCATTATGTGAAATTTGTGCATAGGCTTTTCTTTTGCTTGTTGTTAGGCAAAACAATTGTCCTTTTAATTTAGAGAAATAGTTCCAACCATTCACATTAATTGTCAATTCGAGTGGGTTTTGTTATTGTAGGGCTATTACGCAAAATATATGCAAGGAAAAATTATGACTATTTCTAATGAATCTCAAACTCAATCGTTGCAATCATATTCTCAACGATTCAACACTTTGGTTGCTACACTCTGAAACCTTGTTCACACTCTCAAGAAATATGTTGAAAATAGCAACAAGAAAACCTAATTTAATTTGTCCTTGAATTAAATTAGGAATAAAATTGAAATTATATTCTCATAGAAACTTGTAATAGTTAACTAAGTTCATTTTACTTAGTTGGATTAGGAAATTTGAGTTGGAAGTCTATCTAGAGTCACGTAGAGTGATCCCTAAATTTTAGGGGCCCGGGTTGAGTTCTTTTGATTTGTAATTAATTAAATCAGTCTAACTGAGTTATAGTCAGTTAAACGAGTTCTAACTGTTGGAGGAACTAGTAGGAGGTCTAGTAGTGGGGAGGAGCACTAGTGCATCTTCACTGCCACACCAGTTAACTGAAGGTTCACTCATAAATAACTCATGCATGTCAATTGAGATTAGAGTTCAGCGATAGTGGACTATCAGTTGTATAGTTTTCCAAGTTGTACAGTTGGCGCATGAAATTAATTGAGGGCCTATGAATGGATTGCACAGTCATGGGTGGAGAATTTCCCAATTGAATATGGGCTAATTCTCTCAGTAATTGCGCAAGGAAGTAGGGGCTTGGTAGGCAATATAATTAGCTAAGTGTTGGCTTGAGCTAGCTTGTGAGGCAGAGAGATAGATTGTACTTGTGCGGGAATTTTTCAGGTTGAACACGCATTATATTTTATTCTCAGATCTTCTAGTTAATGTAATATAGATAGTCGTGGTTTTTAGTAGTTGTTTTCCCCAGAGAAATATTGTGTTATGTGTGCCTAATTGAAATTCTTCCTTTTCTACTTATTGTTTTAATTGATCAATTTTTGTTTCCGCTAATGAGTAGAGTAGATTCTTGTCTTATGTTTTAGCATATCACATAAGTTGTTGAATCTACAAGTAAAAAGCACACTATATCATAGCTGAAGACATTATAGAAGAGGATAATTTGAGTTTGTTGTGCAGGTGAAATCGAATTTGCAAGTTCATACTTCAAAGTCAGCAATATGTCATTCTATGGTATGAGACTTGAGTATGCCCTAGAGGGAATCTCGGATTACATAGCTTGGAAGGACATGATGGAGGCAGCGTTGAATGAAAATGGGCTACAAGAATCCATATATCATGATATTCCAAAGCCTCCAACATCAGATGCTAAATATCTGACTGAATGGAGAAAGTGTGTGGCAAAAGTGAGAAGGATTATCCTAGAAGGAGTTCGAGATCACATTATCTCGAATCTCCACAGTAAGAAAACTCCATTTGCAATGTGGAAGGCATTGAAGGAAATGTTTCAAAATATCAATGACCATAGGAAGTTGGCACTGAAGGAAAAACTCAGAAAGATTAAGATGGAGAAGGGCGACTCAATTTCAAAGTACTTAACCAAGTTCACCCAATGTCGGGATGATCTTGGAAGTGTTGGGATTATTTTTGCTGAAGATGAACTGGTTAGCCTAACACTTCTAGGACTTCCCCAGAGTTGGAACAATTACTAGGATTTTGTTAATGGGGGGGACAAGCTACCAGAGTGGGATCGGTTTTGGTTTGACTTGGTACAGGAAGAGATTCAGCAGAACACCAGAGATTGATCCTCATCAAAGCACGATGATGAGGAGAATTGTGACTTATCTGGTAAGGAAAAGAAAGGGAAGGGGAAGTCATCCCATTCCCAATAAGATCTTGTCAGGGTGGCAAGAATAAGGACATGTTGAAATTCAAATGCTTTCATTGTCACGGGCTAGGACATTTTTCCACAAAGTGTCTGCTCAAGAAGGTCAGTAAGAATCCCTTAGGAGGAGCAGTAGGTGAGGCTCTTGCTTCACAATTCAAACTGGACTTTACCCTCATCACTTGTATGGTGTCATCAATGATGGGTAGTGTGTGGTACCTGGACAGTGGAGCTTCCTTCCACATGACCGGTAACAAAGAGCTCTTTAATAACTTGGAGGAGAAGGATATCCATATTCATATTGAGATGGGTGATGATGGGAGGTATAGCACTACCAGGATCAATACAATTACCTTTCAGAGGGAGTTAGGTTCTCCCCTCACTTTGCAAGATGTTATGTATGTTCTTGGTTTGAAGAAGAACTTGGTATATGTTTCCATGTTGGAGGATAGAGGCTATGATGTGATATTTAGTAAGGGAAAGGCATTCCTTCATCACATAGGCATAGGGAAAGTGAAGAGGATAAGAGTTTGAGTGAAGAACATCTACAAGTTGGAGGTAGAAGAGTGTGCTTCCTTAGCATGAAATCAGAGAAGGTGGAGAGCTGAGACATCAATGAGTTGTGGCACAAGAGGTTGTGTCACTTGCACCATGGCACTTTGAATATCATGCAACAAATTTCTACCGGTATTCCCAAGCATACACTAGAGTAGGTAGACACATGCAAAGGGTGTACATTGGGAAAGTACACCAAATCTTCCTTTCATGACAAATATAGTTGAGCAGAGGCGATCCTTGATCGAGTTCACTCATATGTGTGTGGACCCTTCTCAACAGAATCCATGACCAAGCATAGGTATTATGTTATATTTGTTGATGATTTTTCTCATAAGTGTTGGATCTTCTTCATGCAAAAGAAAAATCATACTTTTGCAAAGTTTTGTGAATTTAAAGAACTTGTCGAGAAAGATACTGGAAGGAGAGTTAAAGCTCTCGGGAGTGATAAAGGTGGAGAGTATGTGTCAAATGGGTTCAAAAACTTATGTGCATCAGAAGGCATTTGACGAAAGTTGATAGCACCTCATAACCCACAACAGAATGGTGTGGCTGAAAGGAAGAACAAGAGTATTGTGGGAGTGGCACAGGCGATGTTGCATGATCAGGGCCTACCATTACACTTGTGGATTGAAGCATGCAGTGCAATTTTTTATTTGCAATATAGAAGCCCTCATCGAATTCTTAAGTTGAGTACACCGGAAGATGATTTTTCACGGAAGAAACTAGATGTGGCACACTTCAGGATTTTTGGTTCATCAGTCTACTGCCATGTAACCAAAGATGCGCGGAAAATTTTTGAGCCAACAACAGAGTTGGGCATATTTTTAGGGTACACTAATACACCTCACAGCTATCAGGTGTACCTTCCAACCAACAGGATGACAATGGTTTGCAAAGATGTAAAATTCAATGAAGAGAAGGCCATGATATGTTCCCTTGAGAGGGAGATTTAGGTACATGTGGTTGATGATATTTTAGCTCCTAAGTAGGAACCTCGGGATGATGTGGAACGGCTGCATGTAGAGGAGCATGAAGTGGAGACACCCACTCTTGTAGAGTCTTCCAGAGATGGGATAAAGTGCACCACAGAAGTTGATAGGTTATTGCATGATGCTAGAGAGAATGTGGGAGCACCCACATCACAACACGGGAATAAGAAGTCACTAGAGAGGTACACTGGCTACATGGATCTGATGAGAAAATGTGTAGATATTGAGCCATCCTCTTTTGAGGAATCAGCATAGAAACCAGTTTGGATTGATGCCATGGTTGAGGAGTATGACTCCATTTTCAGGAACAATGTTTGGGATGTGGTCCCAAGACCAGCAGACAAGTCAGTGGTGAGTTCCAAATCGCTTTACAAAGTAAAGAAAATAGTGGATGGTAGTGTGAAGAAACACAAGGCCAGTTTTGTGGCCAGAGGTTTTTCTCAGGTGGAATTGATTGATTTTGATGATACTTTTGCTCCTGTTTCAAGGTACTCATCAATTAGATCCAATCTAACACTATCAGCGCAGATGGGATGGAAGATATATCATATGGATGTGAAGACAACATTCCTCAATGTCATGATTGAGGAAGAGGTGTATATTGAGCAGCCTAAAGGATTTGAGACCTTCAATAGAGATTCGCATGTGTGCCAACTCAAGTGACCATTGTATGGAATAAAACAAGCATCCCATTCTTGGTACACCAGGATCGATAGTTATTTCACTGGGTTGGACTTCACCAAAATTGAAGCAGATGCGAACCTTTACCATATTGTGGTTGAAGGTAAATTGTTCATTATTTTTTTATATGTTGACGATTTGATTCTGACAGGTGATGATAAGTTGATCAAGTATTGCAAAGAGGATCTTGCAAGAGAGTTCGAAATGAAGGACTTGAGGCTCATGCACTACTTTCTGGGTATAGAAGTATGGAAAGGTGATGAGGAACTTTTTGTCTCTCAGGGAAAGTATGCTAACGAAATACTTGAAAGGTTCCACATGGAGATAAATAAACTCATGGAGACTCCTCTAGCTAGTAACTGGAGGAAGGAGGATGCTACTTTCAGTGAAGTAGTGGAGGCTACTATTTACAGGAAGCTTGTGGGTTCACTCATGTATTTGGTGAACACAAGAATAGACATGTGCTATGTAGTTAACCATATTAGTTAAGAAATGGTTAACCTGACCAAGTTGTATTGTAAGGCAACCAAACATGTGTTGAGATACCTAAGAGACACTACTTAGTATGGTCTTTGGTATAGAAGAATAAAGGGACTAAAGCTTCAAGGCTTCATGGATGCAAATTGGGTAGGGAGTCCATCCGAAAGGAAGAGCACATTACGTGAGATCTTTAGGATTGGGTTACCAATCGATTCTTGGTACAACAAGAAACATAGATCAATTGCACTCAGTTCAATAGAAGCAGAGTACATGGATGATAGTCAAGCAGCTTGTGAGGTTATCTGGATGAGGAATATTTCTGTTGGTTTTTTTGGTCAATAGATGGATCCAATTGTGATTTAATGTGACAATCAAAGTTATCAAACTCTCTGAGAATCCAATTTTTCATGATCAGTCCAAGCATATTGATATTCGGTATTATCATCTTCGTGATTGTGTGAAGAGGAGAATTATGTTGTTGGAGTGCATTCCCACAAAGGAGTAGGATGTAGATATTTTGACAAAGGCTTTGTCAAGATGAAAATTCAAGTTTCACAGAGGTAGGATCGAGGTAGCAAATAATCCCTTTCTTGTTGATGGGGAGTGTTAAAATAGCAACAAAAAACCCTAATTTAATTTGTCCTTGAATTAAATTAGGAATAAAATCGATATTTGTTACATTATGGTATGTTCTATGCTTATAATAGTTTACTTCTTCTTCTTATTATTTCAGATTAGCAATCACATATACATAAAGTAAAGTGCAGATAGAACATTAAACGATCACATAAAACAAGCCAAGACAAGAGACACAAGATGTGGCGGCTAGCCAGGGACAAACCCCACAATGAAGTTGGGGAAACCCTTTGATCAAATCTTCTTTTATATTCAATAATTCAGTAGAGAGAAACAATACAATAAATCTGATTTATATCAGCAGTAGCAAACCCTAGATCAGCAGCATCAATATTAGTGGCTTCATCATCAAACTAGGGCAGACGATATCTCACAAACCGTCCGTCGGATCGGCTTGATTCCACCACCAAAATTTGCGGCTTCCAGAGGAGGTTCAGATGAACCTATAGCATAGTTTAGATGAGGAGATATTCTAGTCTAAGTAGGTCAAACTTCAATTCTGTAGTTGCAGTTTCAGTTTCAGCAGCTTCCTTCAAACTAGGGTAGTCGATATCTTACAAACCGTCCGTCGGATTGACTTGATTCCACCACCAAAAGTTGCGGCTTTCAGAGGAGGTTCAGATGAACCTACAACGTAGTTTAGATGAGGAGATATTCTAGTCCACGTAGGTCAAACTTCACTTCTACATTTGCAGCATCAGTTTCAGCAGTTTCCTTCAAACTAGGGTAGACGATATCTTGCAAATCGTCCGTTAGATTGTCTTGATTCCACCACCAAAAGTTGCTACTTTCAGAGGAGGTTTAGATGAACGTACAGTGAAGTTTAGATGAGGAGATCTTCTAGTCCATGCAAGTCAAAATTTACTTCTGCAGTTGCAGCTTCAGTTTCAACAGCTTTCGGCTTCACATGTGTGAGGGAGAGACCCTTTTCTACGCAGTAGAGAAGAGACTCTTTTCTGCGTAGTAGAGAGAGAGAGAGATGTGATGAGATGAGTGAGTGCAAATGAGGAAAAGTCCTCTTTTATTTATACACAAATGATTATGTTTGAATAGATGCGACTGTTGGGCTTTTGAGCCTACATGAGTTGTAGATCGTCTTGATAATAATTCCATAATCAAAATAAATTCATATCTCCATGAATACTTATCGGAATTAGATGATATTTATATCAATCTTACACCTCTCGATGAGAGGAATATAATAAAAATATTATTAGCCATGAATAAGATGACCCACATGAATTTTGGCCCTAGTTTCTAATTTAACACTCCCTCTCAACTAGGGATAACTTCATCTGCATTCTGTCTATCGGTCGCTACTATTCATCCATCAAATGCACTGTCTTGTATAGCCTAACCCTTGCCCTGCTCTGCTCTATTCTGCCTAGTCTGCTCTGTCTTGTTCTGCCCTGTACTGATCTATATTGTTCGACTCTGTTCTGCTCTGCTCTGTTCTGTTCTGCTCTGCTTTTGTCCGAATTATGAGGAAGAAGAAATGATCGAGGATGTATCATACTAACTCAAAGTCAATCTCAGAGTATGTACCGCTGGTCCCAGACCAGTCTCAACCAACCCGAAGTCAGCATCATAGTATGTACAACTCCTACCACTGGTCCTAGACCAATAACATCCTCCACTGACTCAAAGTCAGTCTCAGAGTGCGTACCACTGGTCCCAGACCAATCTCAATCGACCCGAAGTCAGCTTCATAGTAGGTACAGGAGAACACAGGAGAACACATCAATCCTACTACAATATCCATGGAGAACACATCAATCCAGGCCTCACAGGAGAACACATCAATCCTGCTACAGTCGCCATGGAGAAAACATCAATCTAGGCCTCACAGGAGAACACATCAATCCTGCTACAGTTGCCATGGAGAACACATCAATCCAGGCCTAACAGGAGAACACATCAATCCTGCTACAATCGCCATGGAGAACACATCAATCCAGACCTCACAGGAGAACTAATTATCCTGCTACATAGGAGAGTGAATCATCCTGTTCCACAAGAGAGCGAATCATCTTGTCCCACAAGAGAGTGAATCATCTTGTCCCACAAGAGAGCGAATCATCTTGTTCCAGTGTGCACCACCAAGGGAGGGTGAGTCACCCTGTGGTCGTATGTTACTCCATTAAGAACCACAAGACCTCAGAGCTTCCAGAGCTCAATGTATGCAACATGCAAGACCCTTGTACAAGGGTTTCTTAATGACTCCAAGTCATTTGGGAAAATCACAAATTAGATCTTTCCTCAGGGATTTGACAAGGTGTATCGACCTGTACATCATCTTAATGCGATGGATCCTCCTTTCTCATTGAATTACCATATCACAAATGATGTCTATTTGCTAGAGCAATTGACGAATACAGGATTCCTCAATAATCGAATCCCACCTCTAGTCATTACAGAGAATCACAGTGGTTTGTGTTCAAACAACTCACTAAAGAGCTTCCACAACTAGGCAGCTTCATACGAGTTCATACTCGTAGATATGTATCTGGTCTCAACAATGCTTATGGCAACCGACTTCTACTTCCTGCTCATCCATTATATCGAAGCAGAATCCAAAGAGAAATAGCACTAAAAAGTACTCCAGTGATACTCCATACTACTTGCCTAATCAGCATTCGAAAAATCGTGCAGTTTCATATTTCCGGCAGTGTATCTCAATCCATGAGAGATTGTATCCTGAAGACATCTCAAAAGATTCTTGGCACCAATCTAGTGAAGCTCAACCAAATATGAGCTCACAATGCTAACTGCAAAACATATGTTCAGACGGAGGTTCACCAAGAACATCAACGTGAATGAGTTTTTGAAACTCAGAGGCATTTCCCAAATCTGGTCTGAAATCACTACCATATAACTTCTGAAAGTTAAGATCCTCAAGGTAGTCACAGGCTTGCAATCCATCATACCAAATCTTTTAAGAATCTTCACCACATATTTTCCTTGAGATAGGAAAATTTCCCTTGGCTTCTGCCACACTTCAAGTCCTTGGTTCTTCATTTCAAATTCAGAAGCCAACTCCCTCTTACATTTGTGAATGAGAGGGTATGCACCTGTTAGAAAGAGGTCATCCACGTATAGCACCAGTCTGAGAGGTTTGTCATCTTCAACCTTAAAGTAAAGGTTAGGATCAGCTTCACTCCTAGTGAATCCCAGCTTCATCAAGTAGCTATCGATCCTTTCATACCATGCTCGGGGTGCTTGCTTCAGCCCATACAGAGCCTTCTTCAACCTGCATACATGAGATTTTCAATCATAAATATCAAATCCTTTGGGCTCCACATAGACCTCTTCTTTGATCGAACCATGAAAGAATGCAGTCTTGACATCCATCTGATGTAGCTTCCATCTTTGTGAAGCCGCAAGGGCTATGATCGAGCAGATGGTCATATATCTGGCAAGAGGTGCAAATATCACAACATAGTTTATACCTTCCTTCTGGGAGAAACCACGAGCAACAAAACGAGCCTTATACTTTTCTGTACTTCCATCTGTTGCATGCTTTATCTTGTAAATCCATTTGGAAGTAACAACTATCTTGTCCAGGGGTCTGGGAACTACTTCCCAGACATCATTCTCCATAATAGACTCAGATTCTTTGGTCATAGCATCCTTCCATACTTGATGCTTGATGGCATCTGAGAATGATGAAGGCTCATTTTGTATGATCGTGCTCATGATGGTCAAGTATCCCTGATACCTATTAGGTTTCTTACTTTCACGGAAGGTTCCTCGGGGTGCAGCATGTCCTTCAGCATCATCAAGTATCCCCCTAAGCCATGAATGCCTCTTCCTAGAAGAGGAAGGCTCATGTGGAGGAGGATCAATCGGATCCATGGGTTCTTCTACATCAAGCATCGATTCATCATCCTTTTCTTTCGGTTCCCTAGTGTCGGCTTCTTGAGAGCTCCTCAAAGTTGAAAGATTGTCCACCTTGCTAAGAGCCATATCTTCGTCAAAGGTGACATCATGACTAATCACGGCTTCCCTTTGACTGGCTACATAGATTCTATAGCGTTTAGTATTTTCACCATAGCCCACGAAAATTCCCTTCTTTCCAGATGCACTCAATTTATTTCTTTTCTCTTTCGGCACATGAAAATATACAGGGCTTCCAAAAATTCTAAAATGAGAAACATCAGGTTTCTTACCGGTGAACTTTTTTTCAAGAGTCTTAGAACCCAATGCTTGATGAGGGCATCGATTTTGTACATATATGGCGGTGTTTGCAGCTTCAGCCATTAGAAACTTCAGAAGCCTTTGATCATGTAGCATGGCCCAGATAGCTTCCATAATCGTGCAGTTCTTCCTTTCCACCACACCATTCTGTTCAGGAGTATATGGTGTAGTAGTCTCCCTCTTAATGCCAGCCTCAGATATGCCTGAGTGAACCAACTATAATATATCGGAGGTCTTGCTTTGGCTTGAGGGGAATGGTCCCCTTTTGAGCTTTGCTTCGGCACATCCTGGACATACACCTTCTTTCTTTACTCAGAATTCGGGCATCCTTGTCACCATTTGTCTTACACCAGGTAGAGCTTTATAATGAAGGGGGGCAAACCTCCGATGCCAAAGTTCAGACTAAAGAGATGTGTCATAAGACATGACACCTAGCGGACTTCCATCAACCTGATATAATGAATCAACACGAAACCCAAGAGTAAAGGCATCTTTAACATTATTTTTCCATATACGTACCTTGCAATCGCTGAAGGTTACCTTGTAGCCTTTATCTTCCATTGCTGAGATGGACGCCAAGTTCTTTTTGAGTTCAGGTGCATTTAAGACATCCTGAAATTTCTAGCCTTCTTGAATGGTTGTCCTCTTCCTTGATTTCTAGCATTCCTTTTACCTTTGCTATTGAATTTGTCATTCCTTTGATTGCCATCAGAGGGATTTTGATCATCGTCCCAATGTGAGTCCTTTCTTTTAGGGCACTCCCTTGCATAGTGACCTACTTTATTGCAGATGTAACATCGTCCTTTTCTCCCACCCTTAGGTCTAGCCTTTCCTTTTGATTTAGACCTGGAATTATTTCTTTTCTTAGCATGAGAAGAAAAGGCAGCAAGAGGACCTTTAGGCATGGGAATTTCTTGCTCTTCTACCCTTGTTTCTTCTTGAATGCATCTAGCCATAATTCCTCGAAACCAGGAATTACATTATTGTTCAGAAGAGTAGTCTTGAACACATACCATTCGGAAGGTAATCCTCCAAGAGTTGTGAGTGCCATTTCTCTGTCAGTAATAGTCTCCCCAATAGATAGGAGATCGTTCTTGATCTCGGTGATTCTTAATAAGTATGCTTGCATACTCTCATCTTTACCCTTCTTGATTTCCTCATATTATTTCTAAGAAACAAAACTTGATTTGCATCATTAACTTTAAATAAACTCACTATTCTATCGTAGATTTCCTTGGGGGTGTCCAGTTCAGAGATGTAGGCCACCAAGTGCTTGTTGATAGAGTCCTAGATGATCTTTGTGGCTTTAACTTCTCCGTTCTTCCATTTGTTCCTGGCAGCAAGAGGTGCATTTGATGGAGGCTCAACAAGATTGCCTCTCACATGATCCAACACTCCTTGATCCTCAAGGGTTAGATCAATAGACATCTTCCATCCGTGATAGTCAGCTTTCTCACAGATCTTGTCGTCGGAAGGAAAGAGTGTTGAGGACCCCATCATTCTTTTAGGATAGCCTTTCCAATCTTCTCTTCGGTGATTGCTCTTGCTCTTGCTCGGGCTTTGTCTTCACCTCAGCTCTAATACCGTGTTACATTATGGTATTTTCTATTCTTATAACAGTTTACTTCTTTTTCTTATTATTTCAGATTAGCAATCACATGTACATAAAGTAAAGTGCAGATAGAACATTAACGATTGACAGAAAACAAGCCAAGACAAGAGACACAAGATGTGGCAGCTAGCCAAGGACAAACCCCACAATGAAGTTGGGGAAACCCTTTGATCAAATCTTCTTTTATCTTCAATAATTCATCAGAGAGAAACAATACAATCAATCTGATTTATATCAGCACTAGAAAACCCTAGATCAACAGCATCAGTATTAGCGGCTTCATCATCAAACTAGGGCAAATGATATCTCACAAACCGACTGTTGGATCAGCTTGATTCCACCACCAAAAGTTGCGGCTTCTAGAGGAGGTTCAAATGAAACTATAGCACAGTTCAGATGAGGATATCTTCTAGTCCATGTAGGTTAAACTTCAATTCTGCAGTTGCAGCTTCAGTTTCAGCAGCTTCCTTCAAACTAGGGTAGTCGATATCTTGCAAACCGTCCATCGGATTGACTTGATTCCACCACCAAAAGTTGCAGCTTTCAGAGGAGGTTTAGATGAACCTACAGCACAATTCATATGAGGAGAACTTCTAGTCCACGCAGGTCAAACTTCACTTCTGCAGTTGCAGCTTCAGTTTCAGCAGTTTCCTTCAAACTAGGGCAGTCGATATCTTGCAAACCGTCCATCGGATTGACTTGATTCCACCACCAAAAGTTGAGGCTTTCAGAGGAGGTTCAAGAACCTACAGTGTAGTTCAGATGAGGAGATCTTCTAGTCCACGCAAGTCAAACTTTACTTTTGCAATTGCAGCTTCAGTTTCAACAACTTCCGGCTTCACATGTGTGAGGGAGAGACCCTTTTCTGCACAGTAGGGAAGAGACTCTTTTCTGTGCAGTAGAGAGAGAGAGAGATGTGATGAGATGAGTGAGTGAAAATGAGGAAAATTCCTCTTGTATTTATACAGAAATGATGATGTTTGAATAGATGCAACTGTTGGGCTTTTGAGCCTACATGAGTTGTAGGTCGACTTGATAATAATTCCATAATCAAAATTAATTCATATCTCCATGAATACTTATCAGAATTGGATGATCTTTATATAAATCCTACACTTCTCGATGATAAGAATCTAATAAAAATATTATCAGCCATGAATAATGTTAGTGTCAGTCTTTCCAGCCTTCCTACAGTGATCAAATATGCTCTTACAAAGTGATTTTGAAGTGTCAAGGTCAAATTTTGTCATTTCAAAGAGTTTTCAAGCAAAATTTGGTCACTAGGCATTAGGTCTAGGGTTTGCCCAAATGTCAGTCCATGTCACCATTCAGCTGAGTTTATCATCATTCGTAGGGTTGTCATTATCATGTCAGTGTCTAATGAGTCATTTCACACCTTGTCCATGCTTCAGTTGCCACCCAGGCAAGGTCAATTCCCTCTCCTAGGGTTTTGAAGGCGATTTCTCTTGGGCGGCCAAATCACCAGAAAAACTTGTTTCCTGATGTTCATACACCTTCCCCTATCCTTAAAGTACCTTATCAAACACTTCCCATCCCTTAGATCCGCCAAATTCCTCATTTTTGCACAAACCCTAGTTTCTAGCTACAACCTGGCAATTTTCTAGGTTTGGCCTGTGTTTTGTCCTTTTCGACCCCTTCCCCTCACTCAATCTCTGAGATTCCACTTTCCCCTACTTCCTAACATCCCTCCCTACTCCCAAAAATTTCCCCAAGAATTTAGAAGCCCCCTACCCCTTCATTTCGCTTCATTTCGACAAAATCCCTTGTTTCACACATCGGGACAAGTTTCACTCAAAAGCTGTTTCTGAGCAATCAAAGATTAATTTTGAAAAACTAAGAGAGGTTTTTGTCCAAAACATGCCAATGAAGAAAAACCTCTTTCACTTTTTACACAGGTGTCATGGTTTGAGAGAAATGTCAAAAATACCGGCGAGAAACGAAGGTGCTCCAAGGACGATTGGCTAAAGCACAAAAACGAAGGAAAACGCCCGATCCACTCCAAACTTTGGCCAAAGCCTATTTGACTGAGCATGGTACTTGATTGGGGACTCCCAGCCCAAATTTCAAGAAATTTGGAGAAAATTTTGTCATTTGTGAATTTTTTGTGCAATTTACAGGTTTAGGCTATTGGAATGGTCTCACCCCGGGTGAGACCATTTTGGAGGACTGCTCGGAATTTTGAAAACTTGGCATTTTTGGAAAGGGCATGCAAAGAGAAAAATTACCAATACTTGGGAGAAGCCTGATTTTGAGATTTGAGCCTCCAAAAGCTCAAAATACATCAAAAAAATGACTTTCTGCCCACTTTTTGAGTTGCAGAAAGTGACCTTGGGAGAAATGGTTTTTGAGGGGGCAAAACAACTCCAAATTCAGAAATTCCACTTGGGATGGAAAGTAGACAGACCAAACTTTCCAATGAGCCATCTTGCACCTGATTTGGATCAGTGGAACCCATTCAAAAGTAGCTTCAAAGGGGCGCGACCAGAACTTCCAGGGGCGCGACCAGAACTTCCAGATTTGCCAGAATTCACATTTTTGGTCAAAAAACACTGTTTTGACTATGGTTGACTATTTTTACTTGTAGATGATGGATAAATGTAATATTTTCATGGCACTTTGGTAGATTTTATCTTTCTTTACCCTTCTAGAAGCTTCCATGATGTAAAAAGTGAAAAATTAATGCATGGATGAGTTAGCTAAGTAATAGAGGCAAGTTGTTTGGCTGCCTATTTTCTAGTTCTTAGTTTAGAATTTGTTCAAACTGCTCCTAGAAAGCTGAGCTCGACCCCTAGAGGTGGGGAAAGGAGTTAGATGGTCTAGATGGTCTATATTATGCTCTCTCCTTCTCATTTTGATGGTTGGACTCTTGTGGGAGAAAGCATTATTGTGTATTGTACATCTACTTCTGCAATTTAAGGAAAGGAAGGCCAGGGTTTTGCAGACTTCATTGTGGATTCTTGTGGATCATTGTGTTGATGTTGTGTCTTCTAATTGTTACTGTAAGTTTGTTTATGTGTTACATCTCTCTTTCTTTGCTGCTAATTGAACAAGATGAAGTGATAAAGTTTGAATTCATGCATGCCATGCTCAGCTTTTAATTCTGTTCAATATATATGTTTTCCACTGTTTAAAGAGGATTCAAAGTCCTTGTTTGCCCTCTTTAACCTCCTCTCTTTCTTCCCTGATCACTCATCCAAGTCAAAGGCATCAGCACAAGTTCCTACCTTGCCCCAAAGAACCCCCTGCAAAAACTGTGCTCCATCCCCGCACCCTAAATTGCACTCCCTCCAATTGCCACCAAAAAACCCAAAAATCTTTAAATCAACCCCCCTTTATCAATTTACTAGCCTAATATCTTTGATCCTAATTGGTCAGCCTAATTATATTATAAGATCTATCAAGTCTGACCCGAGAGAGCCTTCTCATACCCCGTAGGGCTAGCTACGAGGTGAAATGGTTTGATGTAGCCTTGAGAGTTTGTCTATCTCAGCCTAGGTGAATTCCAAGCGCTAACAAATAAGATGACCCACATGAAGTTTGGCCCTAGTTGCCAATTTAACAATATTATATTCTCATAACAACTTGTAATAGTTAACTAAGTTAATTTGACTTACTTGGCATAGGAAATTTGAGTTGGAAGTCTATTTAGAGTCATGTAGAGTGATGCCTAAATTTTAGGGGCCCAGGTTGAGTTCTTTTGAGTTGTAATTAATTAACTCAAATTAACTGAGTTATAGTCAGTTAAACTAGTTCTAATTGTTGGAGGAACTAGTAAAAGGTCTAGTAGTGGGGACGGGCACCAGTGCATCTTCACTGCCAACCCCAATTAAATGAAGAATCACTCATAAATAACTCATGCATGTCAGTCTAGAGGAAGACCCAGTTGATATTAGAGTTCAGGGACAATGTACTATCAGTTGTATAGTTTTTCAAGTTGTACAGATGGTGCATGCAATCAGTTGAGGGCCTATGGATGGATTGCATAGTCATGGGTGGAGAATTTCCCAATTAAATATGGGCTAATTATCTCAAGAATTGTGCAAGGAAGTAAGGGCTTGGCCTGCATCATAATTGGCTAAGTGTTGGCTTGAGATGGCTTTTGAGGTAGAGAGATAGATTGTACTTGTGGAGGAATTGTCTGGGCTGAACAAGAATTGTGTTTTATTTTCAGATCTTCTGGTTAATTCAATATAGATAGTCAAGGTTTTTAGCAGTTTCTTTCCCCAAAGAAATATTGTGTTATGTGCAATTGAAATTCTTCCTTTTCTTCTTATTGTTTTCATCGATCAATTTTTGTTTCTACTAATGAGAAGAGTAGCTTCTTGTCTTATGTTTTAGCATATCACATAAGTTATTGAATCTACAAGTAAAAATATACAAGAGAAACACACAATGCACAAACATGAACAAAATCACATTTCTTCTAAACATGTGACTAGACTTGTAATCACTCTTCTCAAGGATCAATTTGACTATGTAATTGTGCACCCTTTGAAGTTCTTTATAGAATTCATCACACTTGCATGAATTTCGTTGAAGATTGTTTCCTGCATTCCATCCATTACTATGCTTCTACGAATACCATACCACCATGGACAAGCTGAGAAATGGATGAAATGAGTTCATCCAATATTTATGTTTTACATGCAAATTTTTTAAGCTATGGCATGGTTTCATAAATCTATAATGTGATAATAACAGGTGTTGAGAGCCACAAAGGACTCCAAGGGTTTTTAGAGTAGCAAGGGTTGCTATAGAGGTCATGGAACCTCTATGTTTCCGATTAATGGATATAATGAATCCATGTAAGAATTCTCTTACAATGGTGCATGAAAATCCAAGGTTTAAAAACCCTGTAATGCTTGTGGACCAACTATGTTACTTACAGTATATGGAAAACCAAATGGACTCCAAAAATGCTAAAAAGAGATTGGAGGTTGCCCCAAAAATTTGAAACTGAAATATGCTTCAAACCCTTATTCCCATGGAGTCATAACCTTCTCCAATACTACTAATCTGGATCTTGGGGACTAAGATCTAGGAGGCTTGAATGTCGAGATAGGAGGAGAGAAAACATATAGATTTACCATAAAACTAATCACAAGAACATATATAAAAATGTAAGCATTGAATACATCAAAAAATATGGAGAGAGAGAGAGAGAAAGTTGGAGAAGAAGAAGGATTTCACGAAGAACCATTACATGTAATGTGGCCAATTATTGGACATATCCTTTTGGACCTTCACTCTCTTCCTATTGTATTCTAATAAGGTGTATTTTTTGATGGAGTCAACTTTAACTAGGGCTTACTCTATCTATTACATCTATCAAGTTCCCTTTTACATTAACAAATGACTTTATGACTCATGCATCTAAACTTAGACTATAACCCCATAAGATTTGGATCAATCCATGAGTTATATAGGAGTAATAAACATTGGAAATAATTTATATTTGAGAATGAGTTCACAGATGAAACCATTAGAGAATATAAATCAAACAAATCTAAAGAGAGGTACAAGAAATTTCTCCATGAAAAAAGGAACTAAGGAGAGCGGAAAGGAAATCAGAAACAAAGAATGAAACAATTACATAACAAAGAATAGTTACCAAAGCTATGGTTAAGAAACTTGCTAAAAGTGATTATTAGGGTAGTCAAAAAGAGGAATAGGTTTTAACAGTAATAACAAAGAGACCAAGAACTATATTCTTCACTCCTTAAACTACATCAACATTAGAGGTTGAAGAACAACAAAAAATCCCATATCATTACGTAAAGTCTTTAGAAGTTGATCAAGGGGAACTACCATCGTTTATCTGCGAGTGAGAGAGTCATCATTACAAGAGGATAGGGAGCTCTCCACTTTCACTCATCAGAATAAGACCTCCATGCCATCACAAGAACCTAAATAAGTAAAATATTTTATGTTTTATGAATCATAGAATAAAAAGAAGAAAATTATTAGAAGATTACAGAAGGATGTTAAGGAGTTACGAGTGTTGGAAAGATGTGCTAAATCACAAAATGAAATGTTCATAAGATAAATCATGGAGATAATTAAGCAAAATGATAGCCTAAAGGAAGAGAATGAGAGATTACATAACTAGAATTCCTTATTTACCAAGCATGCATATCCATGGTACGAACAAAGGCAAGCACTGACACTAAAGTATCAAAGCATTAAGGTAAAGGCTTTGATGCAAAGACCCAAGGAACCAATTCAGAGGAGATAAACATCTATTGTGGATGTTCTTTACAAGAAATAAGGACTATCTAAATAATGGATGGAGCAACACAAATTTGAGCATAAAATTGCATGACGACATGCAATGAATTCTACTAGGGGGAGTTGTTAGCACTTGATTTTGTCATTAAAAGTACACCCAATCCTTGTCCATTTCAGCCATATTTTCTTTCTTTTTTCCAACTTCTACACATTTTGATTGCATTTTCCCTTAATAAAGTTGAATAACGCAACAAAGAGGCACTCTTTCCATTTAATTTTTAATTTTTATTAATGAGAAAATTAAAACATTCAAAATTTGTTTTTATCGGCATTTACATGAGTAAAATTAATCTAATAAATCATCATTCATTAAGGCATTTGCAAATGCTTTCAGGAAAAATGAAAACATGGGTCTTGATCATTATTTTCACGACATGGTGAAATACTTATTGGATTCATAGAATCCAAAATAATAGGCCTTGGTCAATACATTGGTCACATGATGCGAATAAAGAAAAATCATGCACCAACATGGACAAATTCACATTTCTTTTGAACATGTGACTAGACTTGTAATCACTCTTCTCAGGGATCAATTTGACTATGTTTAGAACTAGATTAGTGTGTATCTATTCCATAGGATAAATATTAGTTCAATTTGTTTTATTTTTATTTACATAAATAGCTACAATGAATAGAAATTAGGAGATCATTCCTTTATATAGAAACATTTTAAGTAAGCTTTGTTTTTGTTTTTAGTCTCAATATGTGTTGGCTATGACTTCTAATAGTTAGTGACTTTTTGCTTTGTGCAAGCCAAAGTGATGTGATTAAGAATATTAGTTTGTTGTGCTAAGATCCTCCTCAGTTTAGAAACAAAATGTTATTCATGTGCTTAAGGATTCATGAGTTTTGCAAGTGAAAACTGAGTTTTTATGTTAATTTTATGAGCAATTTTAACATAAATAAGAGATTGAACAACAGCATAAAAATGTATAGAATATCACCAAAAACACATCACAACAGGAACATGATGAAGGAGTTCACCCCTCCTAGGTTGTGTCTCCTTGGTCCAGCTTCCAATGGCTTAAGCCTCTCTATTATGCTCAAATGCGTAAAAAGATGTGTTTACAATACTCAAACGCTTCTGAAACCTACTACAATGAGTCTAGAATGTCCAAAAAATTCCAACCTAGCCTCTTTCTCCTCCCATTTTGGTCAAAAACTAGAGAAGTTATGACCTCTCCTAGTTTTCCCACTATTCACTCTATATTTTCCCCAAAATCTGGTAACCAACCCGCAAATTTTCCCAAAATTCCACTATCAAAGTGAAAAATTCCCCAATTTCTGGGCAGATTTTTCGGACCGATAATTGGCATATTAAAACCCTTGAGCGGTTACATTAAATACCAATATGTGGTCACATGGGGCAGTTTGGAAGGGCGGTTTGGAGACCGCTGAATCTGATGGTTAACATAACTGTCAACGATGGGTGTTCAACGATGGATAGTGGGGCGATTAGCGGGTGGTGGTCACATTCACTGCGTGGAGATGTTTTGGCTATGTGGGGCCTGACCCAAGTTTAGCAATGAGTTTAGCCAAGAAAATCTCGGTACTACTGGCCCTTTCGACAACAGTCCGCGGAGTGCAGACTGAGGTCTAACCTGAAGTAGTATGGGAGGGTGCCAGAACCAGGTTTCCGCATCCTAGGGATGTCTTGATGAAGGTTCTAGAAGTTTGCGATCCTAATTTGCACGCTCCGTGCAGCTTTTTATTCTTCGCAACCCATGCGCACCTTTGTGAATACAGTGTTATTCTGATCCGATCCTTACTGTGTTATTATATTAGTGCTTGACTTATTCTATGCTGGCCCAATATTCTTATTACTTATTCAACTTTCAGATAAGCGCACGTACTTGAAAAAAATATAAGTGTATAAAGATAACCAGAACATAGAAATACAGATCTACTAATAGAAATACAGATCTACTAATAGACACACAATATTCTGAATCAATCTTATCTTTTTTAATACTCAAGTTCGGTTACAAACCTGACTCCGCCCTGCCCGCTCAGCTATAGGGGTTCGTGCACTCAGCTGCGGACTCTACCAGGCCTCCATGCACTTAGCTATAGAACCTCTACCTACCACTATGACCCACTACACTTCAGATCCCCTTCTATCTTCTCACCATGCTGTCGCATCTATCTATTACTTTTTTTAAAACTCAGAAGAAAAAAAAAAAAAAAAAAAACTATATTTACACTTAGAGCCTCGCTCTATTTATACAAGCCCATGGTCCATAGACCATGGGTAGGCCATCACACTTTACATTAAATTACATTATTTTAGGGCGGACAACCCTAGACTCTCGCGCTTCGCGCCCGCATTTCGTGGGTTCTTTACATTACATTGACCAAAACTCAGGCTTTAAGGCCCAAAAACATGCTATGGGGGGATCTACTGCCCAACAGGCCCCCAACACAATCATCGTGACTCGTCCCGAGTCACTCTGCTGGTGCAGTGATCTTTGCACAAAGTCGATGCAGCAGGTCTCGTACAACTTGGGCGTCCACTACACACTGTTCTGCCTCCTGTTGTATTTGTTGCATGCGTATCTCTGAACTTTCATGAGCAAGTTCGCATTCCTATCCAACCATATACAATTCCCGCATCTGTGCCAGCTTCCCTTCAATGGTAGCTGTAATTGTGAATGCTTCATCGATCCAAGGTTGGATGCGTGCTTTAAGCAGAGCTTCCTTTTGGTGCGCTGCGTCTACTCGGTCCTTCAGTGCCCTTGCCTGTTGTAATCTGGCTAGTCATTGAGTAAGGGAAACCATCTGTATGGTGCCCCAGACATTGTCATACTCCTGCTGCAACTCACACGCTTCTGTCTCTAGGCGCTATAGGTTCGGGTCTTCCTGTAGGTGCGTAAGTATGGTTATTGCTTGCTCCAACATCCCGGTGCAACCCTGTGTCACCTGACCAATTTTTTCCAACCCTGTCTGGATAGCGCGGGTGCGCTGCTCTCTGACTTCTGGGGGTGTGGAGGGTTGCACCTTTAATCGCAGCTCAGCGATCTACAGGTTCAGTTCCAACTGAACCTTTGTTTTCTCGTCACGGACTCTGGCCGCCAATCTATGTACCTGTTCTACTGCTGGGAGCTTTACAAGCACGGCCAACTTTGGAACACTCCTACATGCATCTTCTACAACTTGTTCTAGTCCGCGAGCCTACGCAACCAACTCACCCCGCTGGATGATGAGCTGGTCCATGTTGATTTTCTGTTCATGCAAGACCTAGATCGCTCGGCCTTCCTGGGTGTGGAGCTCTGCGATGACCCCATCCTACAGCTGGTACATAATTTCATGTGGCAGGGCGGCCAAGTTCAAGCCGACGCCTTTCATGCCACTCATCGCAGCCCAGTCATCCTCGCTTGCTACTTCTAGCACACCTTCAGGTAAGATGAAGGTGTTACTCATACAGGCGCGCAATGTTTATTCAGCCTCAACAGTTCTTGCTACGACATACTAGGCCATTGTGCCTGTTTGGGGGTGTTGTACCTGTAAACCTTGTAGCTACACGCTGAGTGCCCCCAACACAGTGTTCTGCTCCATCCACAATCCCTGGAACGCATCCTCCACGACTTCATGAATCACTTTGCTGATGTCCAATAGATCACCTTCTATGAGCATGATCTGGTCGATGGACGTCTTCTTGGCTTTTCCTTTCTTCCATGGTGTTGTTTTCTCAAGGCCGCGTGGCCGCTTGAGTTGTGTTGATGTCGTGCTCAGGTTTGCGCAGTCCTCCTCCCTGTCCACTTCCACGGTCTACTGCCCCGATGACATCTCCTGGACCTCCTCGGCCTCTCTAATTGGTGTAGTTATGGTCTCTGCCATCTGCACTGCTGCTGTTGCATCAGCCGCCTTCTGTCATGTGGCTGCTTCTTGTTCCTGGCACCTCCTCTCAGCTAGCTGCGCAATGTGCAGCTTGGTGTCCTTCTTTCGCTGCTGAACTGCGACCTTCTCCATTTCTACCAAGTCTGGGGCATGCCACTTCAGAGGAAATGACTCCATTACTGCGAAGATTGCCTCATTCGTTGTAATGAACGGAAGCTTCACCCATTTTTGTGTTGGATACTTGCGCGCCTGGATATACAAGTTATGTGTATCCGCCTTAAATTCTACCGCACTTTGCAAGTTGTTATGAACTGTAGGGGACTAGAGCGGCTTGCGGTTGATCCATGTTCAGATGCTCACATCCATGAACACCCAGAACACCTTTACCTCGCGAATCCTGTTCGCATCTTTTATATCCCATAGTGAGGTGTACCTCACGGTTTCGGGTGGGTCATCCTTAGTATTGGGAAATTAGTTGTCCACCGGCAGC
Organism: Pinus tabuliformis; assembly: GCA_031772625.1. Classification (NCBI taxonomy): domain Eukaryota; kingdom Viridiplantae; phylum Streptophyta; class Pinopsida; order Pinales; family Pinaceae; genus Pinus; species Pinus tabuliformis. Next base: position 709,514,452 of record CM062807.1, on the reverse strand, counting down.
TCCCCTGCAACCAACAGGATGGATAAGAGCAACCACACATAATGGAAGGTCTTACCTTGCTCCTGGGCCTCCTTGCAGTTCGTCAAGAACTCGTCGTAGACGAACTATGCCCAGTTGAACCGGACCGCCTCTGTGCATTGCTCTGCCAACGCAATCACAGATGCTGGTACTTCATCAGCGTGGGATTTACTCATTAGCTTCCCAGCCAGCAGCTAGTGGCTAAGTGCACCCCTTGGTCTTTAATTCTCTCTATTGTGTACCCCCACTTTCTCTTTTCTAGCTTATACTTGGCCTTCATAGCTTCCGTGAGGGCCAAATTGCTGCTTTTTCCTGCTATGGCCACGAGGTCATTTCCTTTGACTGGAAGTCGAGAAATTCGGTGAATTAGATTGACCGTGATGGGAATTGGCTCCTCCAGCCAGAGATACCCATCATGCACTAGACATAGCAGCTGCCTGATGACAAAAATGGTGATTGGCGCGTAGTGGTAGTGGGGTATCCATCGCAGATGGAGTAACCCCACATTCTCCACACCACGCAACCATTTCTACTTCATTAACCTCTCCAGGGCCAATTGTGGGAGCTTCTCACTGTCCATGAGGTCCCAATATTCAAACATCATAGTAGGTACTCGTCCCAATGGCAGACCTTCAAACCTTATATCATTGGGGAGGAGCGGGGTTTGGAGCGCACTCTTCATGGCCTCTAGGTCCTTCAGTACCTTGGCTTTCCCCTTCCACGGGGGGATGTAAGGAGGTAACATTGTAATGGAATGTACTTGGGAGGCATCCTCTGCCTCATCATCTTGCACCTCAATTTAGGCGATCAGGGCTTACAAGTCTTCTTCCTCCTCCTCTATTTCAATGGTGACGGCTTTTCCCTTTTCTGCCATTGACAATTTGCCAAACCGAGGGTTTCTTAGGGATACATGGACTGGCCCCATCATTTATTTATCCTTCTGTGGCCATGGCGTGCGTAGTAATTTTGGAACTTTTGGCGTAGCTACCGCCTCTCTAAGCTCCTCATGGGCCATACGGGGATTTGTGGTAACTTTGGAGAATCGCATTCTTGTTCTACCAACCATCACTGTGTCTACACTTGAGCATGGTAAGGGTACACAACGCTCAATGCTCTGTACTTGCTCAATTCACAAACAACCAAGTGTTGCCTTGTGGCTGGCCCTAAGCATTTTATAGTGTCTTTTGAATTTTAATCTGACCCTTCCACCCACTTCTGAGTCATTAATGCCTTCTTGGCGGTAGAACGTCCCAAATCTAGCTCTTAATTTGTGTCTTAATTGCTCATTGCCTGCTCCTTTTTTCCTTAAATTGGACCTCTTGTCATGAACAGTGATACCAACGGTCACCTCCTAGCCTACCCCTATAGCAACGCAGCCCCCTATGCGTGACCGTGACCCCTGTGATATATTGATCCTGCGCACAACCTCCATCTCGCGCAACTCCCATACAAACTCTTTTATAGTCCCGTGCTCATGCTCTCTTTCAACTGCTTGGAGCGCTGAGACTGTGCTCTCCATGGATAGTCAGGTGGTCAAACCACCTGTGCGAGGCTTCGATTTACCTTCCAACTCGATCCGTGGGCACCCCTCAATTACCCTTGCGTCTGTCAATGCGTTGCATTCTTCCTTGTATGGTGTGCTCCCCGGTTTACTTTGTCTAGTATGGTACGGTCGCACCCATGGTAGCAAGGCCACAAATTCTTCTAATGTTGTAGTATGGTTGGTTATACCTTGTCCCATTGTGCTCAGGCTCTCGGCGCAGCATGCTTGCGCAACTTCGGTTTCCAGTTTGTTGATTTCCCCGTCCAATATCACACTTTTCTTTCACATCCGTACCTGATCTTCTTCGAGTTCATGAAGTTTCAAGTTCCCTAGTCGAATGGCTTCCTCTAACTACATAATTCCTTTACCCGGGTCCTTGTGTACTGTCCTAACTGTGGGAGCTGTTATATGGGGATTCTTCTTTGCTCTTATGGTCTCGTCTCTTCTTGTCAGTGTTGGAGTCATTTCCATGCTCAAGTTTTTGCTCGTGGCTTCATAGGCCCATCGAACCGCTGGTACGTGCAGGTTCCAATCAGTTCGTCTCCCCTGGTGAACTCTGTTCATGATTCCACACAGCTTTTTGAATGCTTCGACATGGAATATTTATGGTGTGCGTCACTTTTCCTACTGTTGTGTCTAGTTCCGATTTTTGATCCTTAGTCTGGGGTGTGCTTCTGTGGTCTGCACGACACACGACTGCACCCATCGACACAGGTGGGCACACAAGCTACTTCATCCTGGCTGCCCGACCCTCATTTGATGCTGGGGGCTTCCAAACCATCAGCGCATCTATCTTCTACATTCGTGCTAGTTTACAGTGGTCTCTTGATGTGTACTCCACCATCGTGAGGGTGTTGCGCGCAATGCCCATTCTAGCGCATCGTACCACTACTGTTCCGGTACTGCGCTTTCATATTTGTCCGGGAATTCATCCACCGATGTCACTCCATCATATGTTGGAAGTTCCCTTGCCTCTGTCATCATGCAACACAATGATCTAATCATCATGTTGCAATTAAGCGTTGTCACTTCGTGCAACTAGTTCTACCAGCGTTCTACTTCTTCATCTAAATCCGAAGTACAAGAGTTGTCGCACTCCCATGAGATTCTCCCATCTCCAGTCAGGTCGACCCACTCCTGGTCTCGCGCCGTTATCTAGTAAATACAATCTAGCTCATTGTTGCTTTCATCGTCGCGCACTGGTTCCGTGTAGCGCGCTCCTTTGACTGGGTCTAGTAGGACTACTACGCATAGGGGCCAACTGTGGGAGCTTCTCACTGTCCACAAGGTCCCAATATTCAAACTTCATAGTAGGTACTCGTCCCAATGGCAGACCTTCAAACCTTATATCATTGGGGAGGAGCGGGGTCTAGAACGCACTCTTCATGGCTTCTAGGTCCTTCGGTACCTTGGCTTTCCCCTTCCACAGGGAGATGTAAGGAGGTAACTTTGTCACGAAATGTACTTGGGAGGCATCCTCCGCCTCATCATCTTGTGCCTCAATTTAGGCGATCAAGTCTTGCAAGTCTTCTTCCTCCTCCTCTGTTTCAATGGTGACAGCTTTTCCCTTTTCTACCATTGACAATTTTCCAAACCGGGGGTTTCTTAGGGATACACGGACTGGCCCCATGGTTTACTTATCCTTCTGTGGCCGCAGCGTGCACGGTAATTTTGGAACTTTTGGTGTAGCTGCCACCTCTCCAAGATCCTCATGGGCCATACGGGGTTTCGCGGTAACTTCGAAGAATCACACTCTTATTCTAGCAACCGTCATTGTGTCTACACTTGAGGATGGTAAGGGTACACGACGCTCAATGCTCTGTACTTTCTCAATTCTCAAACAACCAAGTGTTGCCTTGTGGCTGTCCCTAGGAATTTTATAGCATATTTTGAATTTGAATCTGACCCTTCCCCCACTTCTAAGTCATTAATGCCTTCTTGGCGGCAGATCGTCCCAAATCTAGCTCTTAATTTGTGTCTTAATTGCTCGTCGCCTGCTCCTTTTTGCCTTAAATTGGACCTCTTGTCATGAACAGTGATACCAACGGTCACCTCCTAGCCTACTTGTATAGCAGTGCAGCCCCCTATGAGCGACCGTGACCCCTGTGATATACCGATCCTACGCACAACCTCCGTCTCGCGCAGCTCCCATACAAACTCTTTTATAGTCTTGTGCTCTCTTTCAACTGCTTGGAGCGTTGAGACTGTGCTCTCCATGGATAGTCAAGTGGTCGCACCACCTATGCGAGGTTTCGATTTACCTTCCAACTTGATCTGCACGCACCCCTCAATTACCCTTGCATCTATCAATGCGTCTCATTCTTCCTTGTATGGTGCGCCCCCCGGTTTACTTTGTCTAGTAAGGTGCGTTCGCACCCACGGTAGCAAGGCCAAAAATTCTTCTAACGTTGTAGTATGGTTGGCTATACCTTGTCCCATTGTGCTTAGGCTCTTGGCACAGCATGCTTGCGCAACTTCAGTTTCCAGTTTGTTGATTTCTTGATCCAATATCACGCTTTTCTTTCTCATCCGTACCTGATCTTCTTCGAGTTCGTGAAGTTTCAAGTTCCCTCGCCGAATGGCTTCCTCTAACTGCATAATTCCTTTACCCGGGTCCTCGTGTATTGTCCTAACTATGGGAGCTATTATATGGGGATTCTTCTTTGCTCTTATGGTCTTGTCTCTTCTTGTCAGTGTTGGAGTCATTTCCACACTTAGGTTTTGCTCGTGGCTTCATAGGCACATCGAACCACTAGTACACGCAGGTCCCAATTAGTTCGTCTCCCCTGGTGAACTCTGTTCATGATTCCACATAGCTTTTTGAATGCTTCGACATGGAATATTTGTGGTGTGCGTCACTTTTCCTACTGCTACGTTTGGTTCCGATTTTCGATCCTTAGTCTGGGGTGTGCTTCTGTGGTCTGCATGACACACGACTGCACCCATCGACACAGGTGGGCACACAAGCTGCTTCGTCTTGGCTGCCCAGCCCTCATTTGATGTTGGCGGCTTCCAAACCGTAAGTGCATCTGCCTTCTACATTCGTTCCAGTTTACAGTGGTCTCCTAATGTGTACTCCACCATCGTGAGGGTGTTGCACACAATGCCCATTCTAGCGCATCGTACCACTGTTGTTCCGATACTGCACTTTCAATTTTGTCCAGGAATTCATCCACCGATGTCACTCCATCATATGTTGGAAGTTCCCTTGCCTCTATCGTCACGCAACACAATGATCTAATCATCATGTTGCAATTAAGCGTTGACACTTCGTGCAACCAATTCTGCCAGCATTCTACTTCTTCGTCTGAATCCGAAGTACAAGAGCTATCGCACTCCGATGAGATTCTCCCATCTCCAGTCGGGTCCACCCACTCCTGGTCTCACGCCGTTATCTAGTAAATACAATCTAGCTCATTGTTGCTTTCATCATCGTGCACTGGTTCCGTGTAGCGTGCTCCTTTGGCTGCATCTAGCAGGACCACTACGCATAGGGGCCAACTGTGGGAGCTTCTCACTTTCCACGAGGTCCCAATATTCAAACTTCATAGTAGGTACTCGTCCCAATGGCAGACCTTCAAACCTTATATCATTGGGGAGGAGCGGGGTCTGGAGCACACTCTTCATGGCCTCTAGGTCCTTCGGTACCTTGGCTTTCCCCTTCCACGGGTGGATGTAAGGAAGTAACTTTGTCACAGAATGTACTTGGGAGGCATCCTTCGCCTCATGTCTTGCGCCTCAATTTAGGTGATTAGGGCTTGCAAGTCTTCTTCCTCCTCCTCTGTTTCAATGGTGATGACTTTTCCCTTTCTGCCATTGACAATTTTCCAAACCGGTGGTTTCTTAGGGATACACAGACTGGCCCCATCGTTTACTTATCCTTCTGTGGCCACGGCATGTGCGGTAATTTTGGAAATTTTGGCATAGCTTCCGCCTCTCCAAGCTCCTCATGGGCCATACGGGGCTTCGCGGTAACTTCGAAGAATCGCACTCTTATTCTAGCAACCGTCATTGTGTCTACACTTGAGGATGGTAAGGGTACACGACGCTCAATGCTCTGTACTTGCTCAATTCTCAAACAACCAAGTGTTGCCTTGTGGCTGGCCCTAGGAATTTTATAGCATCTTTTGAATTTGAATCTGACCCTTCCCCCCACTTCTGAGTCATTAATGCCTTCTTGGTAGTAGATCGTCCCAAATCTAGCTCTTAATATGTGTCTTAATTGCTCGCCGCCTGCTCCTTTTTGTCTTAAATTTGACCTCTTGTCATGAAAAATGATACCAACGATCACCTCCTAGCCTACCCGTATAGCAGCGCAACCCCCTATGCGCGACCACGACCCCTATGATATACTAATCTTGTTCACAACCTCTATCTCGTGCAACTCCCATACAAACTCTTTTATAGTCCCGTGCTCTCTTTCAACTGCTTGGAGCGCTAAGACTGTGCTCTCCACGGATAGTCAAGTGGTCACACAACCTATGCGAGGCTTCAATTTACCTTCCAACTCAATCCGCAAGCACCCCTCAATTACCCTTGCATTCGTCAGTGCGTCGCATTCTTCCTTGTATGGTGCGCTCCCCAGTTTACTTTGTCTAGTAAGGTGCGGTCGCACCCATGGTAGCAAGGCCACAAATTCTTCTAACATTATAGTATGGCTAGCTATACCTTGTCCCATTGTGCTTAGGCTCTCAGCGCAGCATGCTTGCGTGACTTCGGTTTCCAGTTTGTTGATTTCTTCGTCCAATATCACACTTTTCTTTCTCATCCATACCTGATCTTCTTCGAGTTCGTGAAGTTTCAAGTTCCCTCGCCGAATGGCTTCTTGTAACTGCATAATTCCTTTACCCGGGTCCTCATGTACTGTCTAACTATGGGAGCTATTATATGGGAATTCTTCTTTTCTCTTATGGTCTCGTCTCTTCTTGTCATTGTTGGAGTCATTTCCACGCTCAATTTTTTTCTCGCGGCTTCATAGGCCCATCAAACTGCTAGTACGCACAGGTCCCAATCAGTTCATCTCCCCTGGTGAACTTTGTTCATGATTCTGCACAACTTTTTGGATGCTTCGACATGGAATATTTGTGGTCTGCGTCACTTTTCCTACTGTTGCGTCTGGTTCCGATTTTCGATCCTTAGTCTAGGGTGTGCTTGTGTGGTCTACACGACACATCATTGCACCCATCGACACAAGTGGGCACACAAGCTGCTTCGTCCTGGCTGCCTAGCCCTCATTTGATGTTGGGGGCTTCCAAACCGTAAGCGCATCTTCCTTCTGCATTCGTGCTAGTTTACAGTGGTCTCCTGATGTGTACTCCACCATCGTGAGGGTGTTGCGCGCAATTCCCATTCTAACGCATCGTACCACTACTGTTTTGGTACTGCGCTTTCAAATTTTTCCAGGAATTCATCCAACGATGTCACTCCATCATATGTTGGAATTTCCCTTGCCTCTATCATCACGCAACACAATGATCTAATCATCATGTTGCAATTAAGCATTGTAACTTCGTGCAACTGGTTCTGCCAGCGTTCTACTTCTTCGTCTGAATCCGAAGTACAAGAGTTGTCACACTCCCATGAGATTCTCCCATCTCCAATCGGATCCACCCGCTCCTGGTCTCACGCCATTATCTGGTAAATACAATCCAACTCATTTTCGCTTTCATTGTCGTGCACTGGTTCCGTGTAGCGCGCTCCTTTGGCTGGGTCTAGCAGGACTACTACGCATAGGGACTTTTTCTCTAATATCATTTTTTGCTTCTTTAGATTGATAACTCCGTTCATATCGGTGGCCCAATCTATTCCTAACAATGTGGGATAGGGATTGTTGTCATTGACAATCTCTATTACTTCAAAGTTTGTTTGTGTGCTTGCACCTTCGATATCAACTGTCACCCCTTGCAACCTCCCCGTTGGCAAAATCTTCTGTTGGTTCACCATTCATAATTGAATAGGGGACCATTGTAACACAGGCCTACCCATACATTCCCATGTTTTCTTTGGTAATACATTTGCGTCCGAACCCAGGTCTAGGATTACCTAATCCACTTCATACTCACCAATCTATGCAGTCAATCTCATCTCCCTTCCAGTGCGCAATGTATGCTTCCCCAATTTCTGGACTACACGCGGTTCTCCTAACCCTGCGCACCTAGTGATCAGCTCTTGTAATCCCTTAACTTCCTTGTTGTCACGCAACAGTTTCATGCATGTCTCCAGAAAGGTAGTAAGCATAGAAGGATCCATCCTTGGCTCTAGTTGATCCTTACTACATGAAGTGGAGGTCTCCATGAAGCGCTTCTTAGTTTCCATGAGCATCTCCTTTGCATGTTCAAAGTTAAACTCGGGTTCCTTTGTATGATCCTTGCAAACCCATGTATCTTCCTCGGGTTGCTTCCCCTTATCCTCCCTTGTGGTCGCCCCGCTTCTAAGCACCATGTTCACATTTGGGTCTTCTTCGCGCAGTCCAAACCTCATCATTTGGATATTCTGAGTCGGAGAAGGCTGGAATACCCCTTTCTCACGCATCTGTGTGATCAACGTAGGACAATCTATCATTTCATGATCAAACTAAGCACAGTATGAACAGGATGCTCTTGTCGGGTTGGTACAATCGCGGGCATAATGCCCTGGTCCCCTGCAACTGTAGAAAATTAACTGTCTGCGGCCCCTTCCTGGTCCCATTCCTCCTCGTCTTCGACCTTACCCCTGAAATCCAGCGTGCATCATCCCTACAACTAGGTCGAGGCCTCGCATTTCTGTATGCATTATATAGGCTGGGTTCCATTTCATCATTAACTCGTAGTTGCGACAAGTGTGTTCGTCATGGCCTACCGACCTGTAGAAATTACAAAACAACTGTTGGGGAGTTTGTGTATGCTTCTACAACAAATGACAATTATCCGTCGTGTGTTTTCCTCCTATCTAACAGATCACACACCATAACATGGGTGTCACACTTGGCCCTACCTGTGTCTCCGCTCTCAATGGCATTAGGCCCCCTCCTGCCAAGTAGCTCGCGAATATTGGACAGTGCTCCTTGTCATGGCCCTGGCCTTTGAATTTTATGCACCATACTTCCTCGCGTGCCTCTGGCTGTGGTTCCCTATCCTGCTTCAAGCTCTACATTTCCAAGCAGAGATTCTATAGTTGCCTGTGGATTTGTTGAACTCCCAACCTCGAATCTTGTATCGGTGTCTCATGCAACCTCATCGCCATTTCCAATGCTTCGGCCTGGGTGGAAAGTTTCTATTGTGACAGTGCCATCCTCAAGTGCGGTGTCAGGGATGCCACAAACCATGCGTGATGTTGTGCATCCATGATTGTCATATTAGTCTCGTGGATTGTACTCTTCAGCCATTGATCCAGATCCCAGGGGGTCTCGCTTGGAAGCATCGTGATCTCTTTAAACCCGATGATTGACTGTGTTTCTAATTTCGGCCCGCTAAATTCTCTGTTCAACACATTTTGGATCTCTACTATCCCCATGTTTGGGTGGTCATTAGAGTGCTTGATATACCATGTCAGTGCGCAATCCTACAGCGCGCTCACCAATGTATCCTTCTTAATGTTGTCATCCGTGACCCCTTGCACTTCCCACACTACTCTTACCACAAACCAGAACTGGTCCAGATCCTCATTCCCTACTCCTCTGAAGACAGGTAGCTTGATCGTACTCGCCATGCTGAACTGCGGGGTTGGTGGAGGTGGAGTGGGTGGAGATGGAGGTGAGGGAGGTGAAGTGAGTGGTGGTGGGTGGAGGTGATACCTGCAAAATGCGCTGCCATATCAAACTGACCGCACTTCTCGGAGAGACCCGAGTGAGCTCTTCCTTTCTCTCTCGCGAAGGTGAAATTAAGGGACTGTTTCCTAATTCCCCACTACCTTTGTAGATCTTTCCGCTCCGCGTTGTCCCAAACATTAATGTATTCGCATAACCCACTTTTCACATAACAACATCTTAATCCAAGTATTCAAAGATTTAATGTACTTACCTCGTGGTCCTTTGAGAAAATGTTGTTCTACTTCACTGTAGCTCATGTTCGTGTCTACCACAAAATCAGTGATAAATCTCCCTATTATCTGGTCAAGCCAATGGTCCACAGCTCGCGCAATCTTGTCTTCTAATGCCTCTAGTATACGCACTAGTTCCAGAGTCCACACTATCGGTTGGTCGAGATTACACCTTCCCTAGCTATTGGCTAATTTCATGATCCACTCATATAGTTCAGAGGGAAAGGATGCAAAGAAAATCTCGTGGGTTTCCGTATACACGTATCGATCTAGCCACCTTTTCTTAGATACCTGTGGAGTTCTATTTTCTTGTGTCGCGAACTCGTGAATCTTCTTGTCCAACCACTCCTTAATTTCCTTCTTTGTTAGGTTCCAGTGGCAGGACATCAGACATCCCTTAGGCAGATCTCGGTCCTGGCAATGGAACCATTTGTTGGCTATGTGGGGCCTATCCCAGATTCAGTAGTGAGCTTAGCCAAGAAAATCCTAGTATTATTGGCCCTTTCGGCAACATTCCACGAAGAGCGGACTGAGGTCTCACCCGAAGTAGTATGGGAGGGTGCTGGAACCAGGTTTCCACACCCTAGGGATGCCTTGATGAAGTTTCTGGAGGTTCGCGATCCTAATTTGCGCGTTGTGCATAGCTTTCTATTATTCGCAACCCATGCGTGCCTTTGTGAATATATTATTATTCCAATCTGATCCTTACTATTTTATTATATTAGTTGTTGACTTAGTCTGTGCTGACCCAACATTCTTATTGCTTATTCAACTTTCAGATAAGTGCGTGTACTCGAAAACAATATAAGTATATAAAGATAACCAGAACATAGAAATACAGATCTACTAATAGACACACAATATTCTGAATCAATCTTATCTTTATTAATACTCAAGTTCAGTTACAGACCCAACTCCACCCTGCGCACTCAACTGCAGGGGTCCGCGCACTCAACTGCAGACTTTACTAGGCCTCTGCGCACTCAACTGCAGAGCCTCTACCTACCACTACGACCCACTACACTTCAGATCCCCTTCTATCTTCTCACCATGTCATCGCATCTATATATTACTTTTTTAAAAACTTAGAAAAAATTGTCTTTACACTTCGAGCCTTGCTCTATTTATACAATCCCATGGTCCATGGACCATGGATAGGCCGACACACTTTACATTAAATTACATTATTTTAGGGTGGAAAACCCTAGACTCTCACGCTCCGCGCTCACATTTTGTGGGTCTTTACATTACATTGATGAAAACTCGGGCTTTAAGCCCCAAAAACATGCTATGGGGGGATCTTCTGCCCAACAAGGTGTTCAAATGGGGGGTGGTTAAGTCCACCCAACCCCCCAAACCTTGCGGCATGAAACTTTAAATACATGTGGTGCCCTTATATGTTAAGATCTGTGGCAGTGGTGTATTGGCATTGGAGTTTGTTGTGTGTTGGGAGGTCGGTGGTTCAACCCCTGTTGCCTTTTCCAGGTCATTGAACCAACTTTTAGCTGGGCCATGTGTCAACCCGTGATTGGCCACTATTCCAACTAATAAAAACCATAAATTTCTGACCAATCGGAGTGTGCCACTTGGCACGATCTAACTCGCCATCAATAAACCCAGTCAATACCACGTCACCTTGCCATTTCAACACCACCTACGCAATTCAATCAGCATCACGTCAGCAGTACAAACCGCTGACTGGGCTATCCATTTTTTTTAAATTCGCTTGTTTGACAAAGTGGATAAAACTCATTTATAGAGTCATACGGAGGTTGTTTCACATGAAACAAGTTGCAACGGATTCAGGATGACGAGAACTATGCATTCTCTTAGGTTCCACACCATTCTGACGACTTTGATTTTTGAGCATAATTCTGAGCACCTAATCATTACTCCCCACTAGAAGCCTTTTGGACCCCAAAAGATCACTTTCAATTGTCCAGCAGGTAAGGGTATAGTTCCCTCACCTTTCCAATCTCTATTCATTTGGATTTTGAAGGATTTGTTCCCTTGAGCCCCACTTGAAGATAATCAACACTTCCTCTTTTCGATGTCCTTGTTCTTCTATCAAGTATAGTGTCTTGTTGAAGCTCATGAAGGAGTTATGGAGAAAAGTCTTCAATAGATGGAATTTGAATATTCTCTCCTTGATCTTCAATCAAAGGAGGCTCATAAAACCTTAAGTTATCAACATTAACAACAACATAAATTTGCATATATGAAGGCAAATCCAACCAAAAGGAATTGTTACCAATCTTTTCCAAAATTTTGAATGGACCATATCTAATTGGTTTTAGGTTTTTTACCTTCTCCTTGGAGCCTCTCTTTTCTAATGTGAAGCCAAACTTCATCACCAACTTGGAACTTGTGATCTACACGATGCTTGTCGTGCCTTGCTTTGTACTTGCCTTGGCTCTTTTCAAGTTGTTCTTGAACTCTTTGGTGTACTAATTGGATTTGTTCAATGAACTTTCTTGCTTTGTCTATGTCACTATGACCATCAATAGCAACATATTTGCCAAAAATGAAATCCAAAGAAAATTTAGGCAGGTATCTCAAACATGTCTCAAATGGCAATTTTTGAGTTGAGTGCTTGGTCCAGTTGTAAGCATGTTGAATATAGTGAAAATGTTCATGCCACAACTTAGGATGTTTTCTAAAATACCCACAAAGAAGATGTATCACTGTTATGTTCACCACCTCTGTTTGACCATCTATTTGTGGATGAAAATTTGTACTCTTTTTCAATTTGGTGTCCATGAATCCCCACAATCTTGACCAAAAATTCCAAACAAAGCAATAATCTTGATCACTAACAATGGATGTGGGCAATCCAAAATGCACCCATACATTCTGAAAGAATAATTGAGCATTTTGTTTAGCTGTAAATTGCTATTTACATGCATCAAAATACACATTTTTCTGAACCTATCCACAACTACATACAAATAATCATGACCTCTTTTTGAAAATGGAATGCCTCCTACAAAATCCATAGAAACACTCTCCCACAGTCATGAAGGAACTAGAAGTGGTGTGTACAATCCTACCTTCCTATTGCTAGGCTTATTGACTACACATAATAAACATCCTTTAATCAAATGTGACACACTTTCAAGCATACAAGGCCAATAACGATACCTCTGTAGATGTGCACCGTCTTACTTACACCGAAATAACCAACAATACGAGAAGTATTTGCCTCTCTTATGATGTTAACTCTTTCTCCCTATGGAATACAAAGCTTGCCAAGATGGTACAATAATTTATCATGTAAATGATAATCCAATTCCTCTAGTTGGTTACCTTGACTCAAGCTTGCATAAACATCTTGAAATCCATTGTCTAATACATATTGCTCAATATAACTTTCATGCAAAATAGAATTATGCTTGAGTAAAGTAGTTTCACTAACAATAGGCCTAGAAAGCATATCAGCAACTTTATTGTAGATACCTTTCTTATACCTGATTACCAAGTGGAATTGTTGAAGAAAACCCATCCAATGGAAGTGCCTTGATTGCTACAAATTTGATTGAGATTGCAAGTATTGCAATTGTTGACACCTAATCCTCAGCGGTTGGGTGTACCCGGAATGTGAACAGTCATCAAGTAGATGAACTGATCAGTCACATTCCTGTATATAAACAATAGTTACCTAATGAAATAAATCAATCAGTTTTTTCTGCCAAGTCTGGAGTTACCCTGGCCTGACATGGTATCAGAGCGCAGGTCCCAGGTTCCTTTTTTTTTGGCGTGCCTTGTAACTCCTCTATCCCATATTCTGCCTGCTGGTTTTAGTGTAATTGCATCCGTTGGTTAACGCCTCTGCCTCTGCCAGCGCTCTGTCCTCAAACGGCTCTGTCATTCTGCCACACCTGCGCTGCCTTGAATTCACCCAGAATCCAAAACCGTTCCAAGGAGAGGAGCTAGATCGTTTTCTGGAGGTGGAAACCCATCAGATCAATGAAGTTGCATCTTCATCGTCAGAAATCACCATGGATAGCCACGGTGGAGGCCGTGCGTTTCTTCTACAATTGAATCTGTCCTGCGATTTTCGGCGTGAAAGTCGTGGAGCCTAGAGCCAAGCGAATGTCCGAATGGTAATACTGTGAGTCAAAGTATTGCATAAGCAGTCTTTCAGGCAATGGATAAGAGTTCTTCAGTGCAAATTCTTGTAATATGCTCTTGAACATCTGGGCAGGCGGCAAAGAACTGGAATGAGACAAGAGAAACCCAGAAACAAGAGCTCGCCTGCAAGACAAATTTCTGTGTAGATAGCCCTGTTGGTTTGCTGCGTCATAAAGTTGTGGAGCATTTGATCCACTTCGCAGAGCCGAAGAGGCGGCGTGAAAGTCGTGGGGCACAAGTTCAAAGCAAGCCTGATCGTCAAAGCAACCTGCACGTGAAGCATTCATTCAATCTAGATGCGACCCACCATTACTGGTATGAAGAAGGAACGTTGGAATGTAAAATCCCAATCAAGTAATCTGCGATGGTGAAAATCATGTATATGATTGGTCGAACTAAATACGCTATGCAGCTTTCGTTTAATCTTTATTTTCTTTTCAAATAGTTATTGAATTATTACACTGTTTGATGGAGCAGTATACTCCCGGCTCTTAGCTTTAATTGCAAAGTTTTTTGATAGATCTTTTGGAGTGACCTGAATAGCTGTATGCGGTGTTCCTTTTATTTGAGATAGCGGTGCTGAGTTAATGCCTGTTGCTGTGGCGGTGCTGAATTAATGCGTGGTTTATATGTGCACTAACGCTGTATATATGTGTGCATTGTGGTTACATTGACCAGCGTTTGAGTTTTGGACGCTATTTAAATAAGTTTTGAATGGTTTTTTGGACGTTGTTTGAATAGTTGTAGATATGGAATGTGGTGGATATATTATATGAGGATACTTGAAGGGATTTGAAGAAACAGTACATAAAAGTATTTGAAATCTGTTACCTTTTTGAATACTACTTCACTGTATATCAGCAGAATTTTTTTTTATCAACAGAAGTTTTTATCAGCAGAGGCATTTTTTACAGAATGTATTCAATCATCTCTATGGTAGGGATAGTTCTCACTGGCAAGGAGAACTATCCTGAATGGTCTCGGATGGTAAAACACACCCTCATCTACAATGAGTTGTGGAAGGGAGTGTGTGTTGGAGAAGGAGACAATGACCCAGTACGGCCTACATCAGACAAAGAGCTCGTCATTTGGGAAAACAAGAACAGCAAAGCCTATGCATTAATCGCAGCATCTGTAAATGAAGAAGTAAGTCGCCATATTTCATCATATTCAACTGCCTTTGAAACTTTACAAAAGCTGAAAGAACTTTATGACTCACATTCTACACTTGAAGTTGTTCAGCTCATGATTAAACTCTTCACTCTTGAACTAAAAAATAATGATCCTCTTGCTCTTGCATCTGAAGTAAAATCCATAATGCATGATATCAAATCCACTAAGGTTGAGCTGGATATCCCTCTTATTGCTTTTCTCAAGGCACTCTATCCTACTTACTCCAATTATCTTGAGTCTTTACAAGCAAATGGAAATCTTAAAGATATAACCTTTGACTCTCTTGTGAAAAAGTTTGCTGAAAGAGAGAAAGCTTTTGGAAAGAAGACAGTCCCTGAATCTTCTGAAGAGACTGTTTGCCTTGCTCATAAAGAAAAGCATCCTGCTCATGATTCTACAAGAGGAAGAGGTGGACGAAGAGGAAGAGGAAGATACTTCAGAGGCAGGGGGGGCAGACATTCTCAAGCAGAAAAAGCAGATCTGCATTGCATTCGCTGCAAACGAAATGGATCACATGATGCTTCTACATGCAAGCTACCATGGGACAAAATTGAGCAGAAAAGAAACCAGCAGAAAGGTAAAACTGATGATACAGACAAAGGTAAAGCACCTGAATCCGCTCACTATATTGAGGCACAATGTAACATTGGAGTAAATGAAGATTTGTTTAATGCCTCACTTGCTTCTTCGAAAAATGATTGGTTGCTTGATTCAGGAGCAACCTGTCATATGACTCATAGGAAAGATTTTTTTGAAGATTTCACTGACAATGTTGATGGAGCAGTATACTTTGCAGATCAGTCAAAAATCAAGCCATCAGGGCTTGGCACAATCAGACTTAAACTGCCTGGCCTTCCAGACTTTCTTCTGGAGCATGTTCTATATCTCCCACAGCTCAAGAGAAACTTGTTGTCCTTGGTCCACATCCGCCAGCAAGGTCACTCCATTCATATGTTTGATGGCAAGCTTGAGGTAAGAAAAGTTTCTGACCACTCACTTGTCATGAGGGGAATAGAAGAAGAAAGGCTTCTCAAACTGCAAGGAACCTCTGCTCATGCACAACATTTCTCATATATTTCTCATCATGAAGAAGGTACACTTCCATCAAGTTTATTATGGCATGCTAGATTTGGACATTTAAACTATGACAGTCTCCGCTTATTGAAGAAAAATGGTGTTGCTGGTTTGCCTACAATTCCTAGAAAACATAAGCAATGTGATGCTTGCATTCTAGGAAAGCATAGCAAACAGTCTTTTCATGATTCACATTCAAGAGCACATAGGAAGCTTGAACTCATTCATTCAGATTTATGTGGTCCAATGCCTGTTCCTTCTGCAAATGGAAATAAATATATCATGACATTTATTGATGATTACACCAGAATGTGTTGGGTTTATTTATTGAAGAACAAATCTGATGCTTTTCAAACATTCAAGAATTTTCATAAATGGATTGAAAATGATGCACAATCTCATATTGGGTCTATTCGCACTGATAATGGAAAAGAATATACATCAAATGAATTTGACAACTATCTTCGCCAACATGGAATCAAACATCAAACAACTGTACCTTATAATCCCCAACAGAATGGTGTAGCAGAAAGAATGAATAGAACAATCTTGAATATGGTACAATCCATGTTTTTCTTCAAAAATGTAAAGATAATGTTTTGGGCTGATGCTGTTCTATGTGCTGCATATATAAAGAATAGATGTCCATCTAGTGCTATAAGAAACAAGACTCCTTATGAATTGTGGTATGGACATGTTCCTAGTGCTATAATCAGATTCCACATCTTGAAGGGGGGATTCCTATACTAGAACAACATGTGGAATCTTCTTCTGAAGAACAAAATCCCCTGCATGAAACTCCAACAACGGATGATGCTTTAAGTGATGTAATTGATAGAATTGGGAGACTCAATCTTGATTCAGTCCCAACTCAATCAACAGAGCAGCCTGGACCATCTCAGAAAGGTCCCCCAAAGTGGCTGACAAAGACACTTGAAAGTGTTCATCCTGATGAAATTGGAAAAACAGGAACCAGAAATTCAAACCGACAAAATGGAGGTGATGTAGATGACTCTAATTCACCTGTTGATATGGATGTTACTTATGATTGTGAATTGAACTTGTCTATAGATTTTGAACCAACTTCCTTCAAAGAAGCTGCTTCTCATGATGAATGGAAAGAAGCGAGGCAAAAGGAGTATGATGCCCTCATAAAGAATGGCACTTGGAAGCTGGTTGATCCTCCATTTGGAACCAAACTAATTGGCTACAAGTGGGTCTACAAGAACAAATACAAAGCTGATGGCTCACTTGACAAGCACAAAGCTAGGCTTGTGGCAAAAGGTTTTGCACAGAAGGAAGGGGTCGATTATGAGGAAACTTTTGCCCCCACAGCAAAATGGGCCACCATCCGGACACTCTTTGCACTAGTTGCTCAGAACGGTTGGAAAGTCCATCAAATGGATGTAAAAACTGCATTCTTGAATGGAGATCTAAAATAGAATGTTTTTATGTCCCAGCCTGAAGGATTTGATGTGAAAGGACATGAACATAAAGTATGCAAACTTGTGAAGTCCTTTTATGGCCTCAAACAAGCACCACGAGCCTGGTATGAAAAACTAACAGAGCATCTTCTGAAACTCAACTTCAATCATTTTGATCTTGATGATGCAACTTTATTTGTCAAGAAAGTTGGCAAAACAGTTGTATATCTTGTGGTATATGTAGATGATCTTTTAATGACAGGGAACAATGAAAGCTATATTGCATCCATAAAGAAAGAATTAGGAAAAAGTTTTGAAATGACTGATTTGGGCTATGTTCATTATTATCTTGGCATTGAAGTAACCCAACATCCAAAATCCATATTTCTTTCTCAAAAGAAATACATTGGAGATTTGTTAAACAAATTTGGCATGACAGAGTGCAATCCTCTTTCTACTCCAATGGAACAAAACTTAAAGCTCACATCTATTGAATTTGAGGATGCAACAAAGTATAGACAGCTTATAGGAAGTCTCATCTACCTCACTACTACCAGACCAGACATTTCATTTGTTGTTGGAATCCTCTCCAGGTTTATGCAAAAGCCTTGTGAGGGACATTGGTCTGCTGCAAAAAGAGTTCTAAGGTACTTGAAGGGAACTCAAGACCTTGGAATCAAGTATACACAGGTGGACGACTTCAGCTTGATTGGATACTCTGATTCAGACTTCGATGGAGACAAAGAAACTGGAGTATCTACTTCAGGATATGCTATGAGTCTTGGATCAGGAGCTGTCTCTTGGAGATCACGCAAACAATCAGTTCCAGAAGATTCCACAACAGAAGCAGAATACGTGGCAGCAGCTGAAGCAACGAAAGAAATTGTGTGGCTCAGGAAAATTCTTGAAGATTTGCAGGTAAAACAAGTACAATCAACTCCACTCATGATTGACAACACCTATGCAATAAAGTTGGCCAAGAACCCAAAGTTCCATGATCATACTAAGCAAATCAATACTAAATATCATCTGATCCGACATCATGTTGAGGCCAAAATAATCCATCTCCGTCATTGTTCCACAAATGAGCAAATTGCAGACATCTTCACCAAAGCGCTTGGAAGAGAAAAGCTTGAAAGATTCAGAACGATGCTTGGACTCACCAACATCCCTTCAGATTAAGGGGGGAATTGTTGACACCTAATCCTCAGTGGTTGGGTGTACCCGGAATGTGAACAGTCATCAAGTAGATGAACTGATCAGTCACATTCCTGTATATAAACAATAGTTACCTAATGAAATAAATCAATCAGTTTTTTCTGCCAAGTCTGGAGTTACCCTGGCCTGACAGCAATGGTTGATGATCAGTGTGAATGATTGTTTCCTTACCCATCAAGTAGTGTTTCCACTTTTTCACACTTTGCACCAATGCATACAATTCCTTGTCATATGTAGGATAGTTAATCACTTCACCATTAAAAGTTTCCAAATGAAAACAGATAGGCTTACCATGTTGCATGAGGACTACACCCATGGCGCAGTCACTAGTATTAGTCTGAATCTAAAATGACTGTCTCAAGTCTAGAAATGCAAGTACTAGAGATGAATTGATATTTTCCTTCAATGCAACAAAGGCCTTTTGTTGTTTGCCTCCCCACTGAAAAGCCTTTTTCACACTTGTCAATGCATGCAAAGGAACTGCTATAGAAGAAAAGTTAGCAATGAATTTCCTCCAATATTGAGTTGCTCCCAAAAAACTTCTTACCTCAGTAACTATCTTAGGCCTTGGCCAATTTAAAATGACATCAATCTTGGAGGGATCCATTTTCAACTCACCTCCTCCAGCAATATCACCCAAGTAACCCAAAGAAGTTTTTCCAAACTCACACTTTGATATCTTAAGATACAACTGTTCTTTCTTCAAGACATCAAGTACTTTTCTTACATGCATGACATGTTCATCAAGAGATTTACTAAAAATTAAGATGTCATCTACGTAGACTATAAAAAACTCATCAAGAAATGGCCTCAATACATCATTCATCACACACATGAATGTAGCAGGAGAATTACATAAGCCAAAAGGCATAACTAGCCATTCAAACAAACCTTGTTTTGTTTTGAATTTTGTCTTCCAAATTTCACCTTCAGCTATTCTAAATTGATGGTAGCCACTCCTTATGTCCAACTTAGTAAAATACTTTTCATATTTCAATTGATCAAGTAAATGATCTATTCTAGGCAGTGGGTAATGGTTCTTTACCGTAATTTTATTTAGTGCACAGAAGTCCACACACATGTGCCATGTTCCATCCTTCTTTGGCACCAAGACAATAGGTGAACCACATGGTGAGGAAGATGGCCTGATGATCCCTTTATCCAACAACTCCTTAATTTTCTTCCTTATTTCCGCACTTTCCATCACTGACATCCTATACATGACAATGTTAGGAAGAGGACAATCTTGTTGCAACTGTATCTCATGTTGGATTCTCTCTTGGGAGGTAATCCCTTTGGTTCATGAAAAATTTCATCATATTGGTTAGCTACATCAACCAATTCATATTTCTATTTTGAATCGCAACATTTAAAAACTTCATTATCAACATCATTCTTGGGTTTGATCATTAGAAGCACAAAATTCTTTCTTGAATTCACTAATATTTTCATCTGCCTCGCATTAACAAGTGAAATATTTAGTTTCTTGCCATGAGCTCTCACAATATATTCTACTTCATCTTTGAACAAATGGTATTTTTTTTCATGTCTATGGAAGATATCTTTTCTGTCATAAATGTACGGGCTTCCCAAAACTATGCCACATATGTCTAATGGCACAACATCAATCTCCACTTCATTTATGAAATTTGCAGTAATGGTGAATTTTAGTGTACACTTTCTAGTAACCTGCAATTATGCATTGTCACACACCCAGCTAAGTGGATATGGTTTATGATATGGAATAGTTTCCAAGTTTAAACTTTTGAGAACGTTTTCAGAGATAAGATTGGCTTAAGAGCCATTGTCGAAAAGTGTATCAATCTTGCTATGTTTTGAGATGTGAAAAAGTTATATCCTCTTCTTTTCTTTGGTGTTTCATTGTGGGAATTTTAAGTACTATTGCTAGTAATGGATTCTTTTCCTTTTATACCCATGGCTATAATTTTAGTTTCATCACCCAAATCGGATCCCAAATCCTGTTGAGTGGTTGCAGTTGTCTTTTGTTTTCCCTTGTTGTTGAATTTTTTTGGTTTCATTTCAGGATGAAGCTTCCAATAATGAGCTTCATCATGACCCTCTTTGGAACAATGTTTGCATGTTAAGTTCTCTCCTTCCTTCTTGATAGATGCATTTTTCTTTCCCTTCCCTATGAAACCCTTTTCTTTTCCTTTACTCTTAAATGGATTTTTAGTATCTTCTTCTGGAGTGTTTTTTCCTCTTGCCTCAAGATGAGTGGCTTGCACACACACATCATCTAGATTATTGGGATTAAACATTAACATAGTATGCCTAAGGTAATTATCTAAACCCCCTATGTACTTCAGCAACGTGTCTTTTGATTGCAAATCTACACCTAACATTAAAGGCTTTTTTTCTGAATTCTTGGGTGTAATCTTGCACATTTTGACCTTTAAGCTGTCTAAAATTCTGCCAATTCATGAAGGATTTCTGCATATAAGCTAGAGGGTAGAATTGTCTTTTAATTGCAGCAATGAAATCAGACCAAGAAATTGAGATCTTACCGTGTTTTTTAATCTACTCTTGTGTCTTTGATTCCCACCATACTAGTGATACACCCTTCATTCTCAAGGAAGATAACTGAATCTTTATGTCATCCTCTTAAAGGTTTTGAATTCTGCAATAGACCTCCAACTGACAAATCCAATTATCAAGCCTCTCTGCATTCACTTCACCATTATACATGGGCAACTCAAATTTAACATTAATTTTTAGTAAGGGTGATTTACCAGTTCCTTTGAGGTATGTTGATGAGTATGAGTAAGGGTCGTGTTAGTAGAAAAGGGTGAATATGCTTGTGAAGAAGAACATGAAGAAGATGGTGGAAAGGGTGGCGATTTACCTCCATTTCCATTACCTCCTCCTGAACAACCTTCTCCTTTAGGAGGTTTCAAGATTTCACGTTGCAGCTTGGTATTCCTATCTTCATAGAGGACCTGTATCATCTCTTTCATATCAAAGAAAGCTTTCTTGAAGACCTTCTCATCTTCTATCATGTTTAGAAGTTCTCCTTCATGAGACATGCTCTCTGGAGTCTCAACTACAACTTGAGGATGAACTGGTGTTGGAGATTGTGGCAACCTTGCCCTTCTTCGCCTTGACCCAACTTTAGGGCAGTTTGGAAGGGTGGTTTGGGGACCGCCAGATCTGGTGGTTAAAATAACCGTCGGCGACGGGTGTTCACATGGTGGAGACCGTTGAAGGTTAGGCATTGGCGGTCAGTAGGTGGCAGTCACATTAACTACACGGAGGCATTCACGTGGGGGGTGGTTAAGTCCACCCGACCCCCCAAACCTTACTGCATGAAACTTTAAATACATGTGGTG
Source organism: Pinus tabuliformis (assembly GCA_031772625.1). NCBI lineage: Eukaryota > Viridiplantae > Streptophyta > Pinopsida > Pinales > Pinaceae > Pinus > Pinus tabuliformis. The sequence goes on along the minus strand of CM062807.1, from coordinate 709,492,508 downwards.
CCCTTATAGATTAAGATTTGCGGTAGTGGTGTATTGGCATTGGAGTTTTTTGTGTGTTGGGAGGTCAACATTCGACCCCTATTGCCTCCGCCCAGTCGTTGAACCAACTTTTATTGGCCTCCCTAGCATCCACGTGGTGGCCTCCAGCTGGGCCATATGTCAGCCTGTGGTTGGCCACTATTCCAACCAATAAAAATCATAAATTTCCAACCAATCAGAGTGTGCCACTCGGCATGATCTAACTCGCCATCAATAAACCCAGTCAGCACCACATCACAATGCCCTGTTAGTGCCACCTAGGTAGTTCAGTCAACGCCATGTTAGCAGTACAGACTGCTAACTGGGTTGTCCATTTTTTTTTAAATTCACATGTTTGACAAAGTGGACAGAACTCATTTCTGGAGTCATATGGAGTTTGTTTCACGCGAAATGAGTTGCGCCAGATTTAGGATGACGAGCACTACATGGTCATTCAGGTTCCATACCATTCTGACGACTTTTGTTTTTATCATAATTATGAGCACCTGATCACAAAGTTAAAAGGGCCCCAAAAGTGTGGCATGTGCATTAATTTTTCATGTGTAGATATCAGATCTATATTTACTATGCATAATTTTCATATATGGTATCTTTGTTTCTACTGTGTATACTCATACATAAATGCTTCTTTCTATTCCTTTTAAGTTTATATATATATAGATATAGATATCTATATATTCTTTTAAATTTTCAATTACCTCACATTTGGTAAGCTATAATTTTAGATTAAATTCATTTGATTAGTTGTAGTTTTGTGATCACATTTTACTTGTTTAAGTTGTAACTTCATTTATAATCAATTTTGAATATGTTTTCTTAGCAAGAACCAAATTGGTCTTTATAGTGTTCCTATAAGATTATTTCATCCATAAAGTTGAACAGACACATTATAGCCATTCATTCTACCATTACGGACAACAATGTATGCTAGCCAACAAGTTAAACCTGATTAAACATCTTTTCACTTAGTTTAGTTAAGAAATTTTCAATTGATGAATGAATGTTAATATTCTTTTGAAATCATTAAACTACGTAGTTAATAGAGTACAATTATAAGAGCCATTAAACCTTTTGAGGCATTGAAACTTTATAGCTTGATTTTCTACCAATGAAAATGTGGCAGCCTTAGATTGAAAAGATTAGTTATTGCTTTAAAGTTGTATTTCTTTGGATTAACATAGTTTAATTCTAAATAGAATTTATATTATTTTCAATAGTAGTTTTAATTTGAATTTCATTTTTATTTCTAACCTTATTTAAAACCTATACTAATTACTAATTAGAACCTTTAAAAAGACTAAAATTGGTTCCTCACATATAATGGAAGTGTTTCATAAGTTTACTAAACTTTGTTGATAATTAGTGTCTTACCTTATGTAATAAATTAGCCTGAAACCTATGTTGTTAGACCATGAATAAAAGAATAAACAAAAAGATAAATAGAGAATAAAAATATAACAACAATAGAGAGTAAAGGATATCAAATTAGACAATTTTAAAAGAAAATGTTGGAAGAAACAAGTAAATGATCATTAACCATAAAATAACTTATATGTCTTGGCTTAACAATATGGCTCCTAGGGTGCATTAATTGCTTAGCATAATCATAATTCTATCTTTGCACACGTAGAGAAATAAAATATGCTTCATTGTGGTTACATCAATGTTATTGTGCAATAGGCATGCATAATTGAGAGATGCATCATTAATGGACAAGAAGGTTCTATCAAAATATGACTATAGGTTGGTCAATGCTTGCTTCCTAAGATAGATTTATCGATCATGTTCTCTATCTAGTAGAACTCAAAAGTTAGTGTGCCTACTAGGAGGTTTTGAGTTAAAAGGTTGAATGGTGGCACTATCGAGCATTATGTGCAAAAATTAAAATCATATGTGATGCCCTATAAGAGCATTCTGACAACCTTGACATGTATTTATCTTGGTGTAATCTATGTCGATTTATTTCATGCATTAGTTGAGCATCCAAGAATACATCATGTTGACTTAGAATCATCTCTTTAGCATGCGTTTTCCATGCTCAATAAAACTAAAGTAATGATCAACCTCAACCAAAATGCCCAAGGTTGATTATTCATGGCCACCTAACTAGATTAAATAATAATTTTCTTGTCGACACATATAATATTATATCATGACTCATTTGTGAATCATCATTTTAATATATCATAATTGTTTCTCATCCAGACACTTCTATCTTCTCCTTCATGCATTAATGTGACTAACACCTCTAACTTTACTTCGGAAGGTTCGGAGAAGACATAATTACTTCACAACTTCTTAACCGTAGTTGTTAATTTTAGTATGAATATCAAGTGTAAAAATTTAAATCATGTGTCTTTTTCTTATTGTAGATTTTATTTGGATGTTTGTGAAGGTTATTTGGTATTCTATTACATAATGGCATATATTTCCTTTAAGTTCTACAAGGAAGGGATTGTTACTAGAAAGGATTTAGTTGATGTCAAGGAAATGGATTGGATATTGTTACTAGAGTTGAAAGTTAAGTATGCATTAATGAACCAAAATAAGATTAATTTGTATAGGTCAAAACCTTGCACCTTAATTCACTCTTAATCAAGTTAGGTCGTCAGGCTTATCAAGTTTGTGGTGGTATTGGAAATAGAACACAATTAAAGCCTTTACCAAGTACAAGCATGTAAATGGATATGAGTGGTTGTGCTCAAGGCCCATTGTTCGACGATTGAAAAAATTGTAGAGGCTCAAAGAAAAAAGAGAAAATGTGGCTTTTAGACTAAACCTATGGAATGATATCACATAACCTAAAAAATCTTTATTTGCATGGTCATTAATAATAGGTTAACTACTTGTAAATATGAGACTTACCCAGCTTGGGGTTTAGAGACCTGGTTATCTTTGCTGTCAAGTTGAAATTGTGGAACATCTGTTATGGTTTTATTCCTTCACAAAGTACGTATGAGACCCATATAGGGGTTCAAAAACCTAGCTATCCTTAGCATTACATTAAAATTTCAAACATCTATCCTAGTTTTGTCCCTTTACTAAATATGTAACGGGGTGGGTCAAGTCCTTACATGTTCAAATTCTCACAACTATCTTGGGAGATAGACTTCCCTAGGCTATATATCTATATCTATATATATATATATATATATATATATATATATATATATATATATATATATATATATATATATATATATATATATATATATATATATATATATATATATATAGATATAGATATATATATCTATATATGTTGGTAACAATTTCAAGTGAAAGCCATTTTTCCTTTTAATTTGGTAAATTGTAGCATGATGGAAGTTTGTCAGAATTTTCAACTTCCAAATTCCCTTGCAAGTTATTTATCTACTACATAGGATAGAGATGGAGATAGACACCTCTAACAATCACTATATTTCTAGGTAGGTGCCCAATGTACAATGAGGTACCTCCTCTACTTATTTTAGATATTCACAACAATACCAAAGATCAAAATTTCAACCATGTCACTATTTCAATCAAAGAACAGAGGAAATAAGAGAGAGAGAAGGCACTAATTATCATTCCAACATGTGCATTGTAATGACAAATTTCCAATTTTAACACGTGATTTTTGCAGCTTAGTTTTGAAGGCCAAGCCTCATAAAGACCATGATGACTTGTTGCCAAAAACTAGGTTCCTTCCTATTGTATTTTTTTTTCTCTATGTTTATGTTTAACCTAGGTCACATTTATGTCTCACTGCTATATGGATTTTTGTTTATCCCTTTCATTAATAGGAATCTATATCAGTGTTTTTGGTGATTAACTAGCTAGTGCTTATATACAATTCATGATTTGTGTCCATAGTTGTGATCAAATAAATAGTTAAAGGAAGTTTTCCAATGGTTGCATTAGAATTTGAAGAGAGCTACAATGAGGGTGCACACCCAAGTGACCACAAAGTTGCAGTGTGACCTTTATCATCACCTTGATGGCCACTTCCTTTGAATTGTTAATCCATGCAACTCACACACCTCTAGGGTCTAGTGATCTCCTCTCAGCAAAACCATTTTCTATTTCCTTTCACATGCTCTTGATCTCCATCAAATTCCGACCATTCAAATATATGCCCTCATAATTGTTGCCAAGTTTGGACACTAGGAAATCTCACAAAAGTCTCACTTTGTAGGTTGAAACAAAGGAAGAATGCCACCTTAACAAGGACTTTCTAGTGACTACCCCAAGACCAAAATTTGCCCCTGATCAAAGCACTTACACCACATAAGGAAAAGGAAAGGATCAAAGAGCTCCTATGATTCTGAAAAATTATATAAGCAATCCTTTTTTAGTTGAATTAGTATTTTAGGCTCCACCCCAAGAAGCATAGGAAGGAGCATTGTTTCAAGTTCTAGATCCAAAGTAAGTTGTAGATATAAAGAGACAAACAATGAGAAAGAATGTTCCCTCTACCTAGTACTCAAGATGAAAGATGCTAACCTCTTCTTGCATCCTCTCCTTGGCAATCATGCCTCTACATCCCTCATAAAATCGAATAAGAAATGGGGCATAAAATGGAATAAGAAGTGGGGTTAATGTGGCAGCATAAGAGGATGAGACCAAGTTATCTTTGGACAACAAACTAACCCCATAAAAAGTGGAAGTTGAAAGCAAAACATAACTAAAAAGGGGGAAAATTACAACAACCAATAACACAATTACAAGAGCAATAAGTTAAATAGATAAAAATATTAAAAATGCAAAAAAAAAACCATCATAAACAAACAAATGACAACCTCCATAGCATAACATAACCTATATATAGATATATATTTATTATATAGTTTATTTATTAAGATTTACTCATATAAATATTATTCTAATATTTTTATAAAATTACAAATTTTAATTTAACATATTTATTTTTTAGTTACAAATTTCATTGTATGACTGCAAAATTGTTCAAGCTTACCTTTCCATAATATGATTGCCTGCCAAATTGTTCAAGCTTACCTTTCCATAATATGATTGCCTGCCAAATTGTTCAAGCTTACCTTTCCATAATATGATTGCCGAAGTGTTAAATCTCATCTTCAATATCATTGTGTCCATTAACTTGCGTCTCATTCCCATCTTTCAAAAGCAACCTTCCTTGAAGATGAGATGGTTTGAATATGTGGTGGTCATTTTCCTAGTGTTGACTTTTCTTCGGCTGACGACCAGCTTAGACATATTGCAACATGTTCGTTTATTTGAAAAAGGACAAATAAATAGAACTTAATTTATGCTGTAAGTCAAAGTGGAGTTGGATAATGCTCATCTGCATTAGTGGTTGGAAATAAATATAATTCCATATTCTTGACTTTTCTTCAGGCAGCAAGATTCCCATTTATTTATTTTTATTTCTATATGCACCATATCTATTTGCACCATAAATGGAACTCTCATGTGGAGAGTCCAACACCTTTTGCCAAATCCGTGTAGTCAAACCAAAGTGGTGTGTTGATTAAGTTCTCAGAAGCAACTTTGGAATGATAAGTTTCAACCTTCTAATTGTGTTTGATAATGCTATGCAAACGCACAATAAGTGATGCTGCCGTGGGGCTTTGAATCTCCTAATTTGATTTGCTAAATGTAATATTTTAAATATTATAAAAGAAAACAGTTATTATCCAAATCGTTCCGAGTTTAAGCTTAGCATGTGAGTTTTGTTTTAAAATATGGAAAGAAAATTGACAACAATGCATTTAATAGGATATCAATATTTTTCCTCACTTCATGGTAAATCTCTTTTGCCACTCGAATTAAATTATCAGAAGTTGCGTTAGATGCTTGTCGTCGTATGGACTTCATCGAATTGTTTAAATTCTGTAATTTTCATTTTTGAATTCGAAGATAGTTCCTTAACATGTACATTAGATAAAGCTCTGATCTCAGTTGAACCTCAAGCAGCTATGACAACATACTCTTAAGAATTTATATCAAAGTTGTGTTAGATACTCATTTTTCATATCCGTACTATTTGAAGGATCTCATAACGGTTATACAACCTATTTCACTTCAAATTCTCTGTTGCATACATTAGCTTTCTGGGCCAACAGCTTGTGATCTGATCTCTTCAGATGGTTTCCAACATGTTGGGTTGTATTAATTTAATTTAAGAAAAAACTTTCTGTAACAAACAAAAGCTGAGTTCTAGAGCTCAGCTGATTCTAAACTAATGCAGATACTCTTACAAGAGAAGCTTGGACAAATAATCCCAAAATAATATTACCTTAGGAGCTAAAAGCTTCTTATCCGCATGTAGCTCAAGCTCCCTCTCAAGGGATACTCACATGGCCTTCTCCTCATCAAACCTAATATTCCTACAAACCACTGTCATCCGACTGATCATCATATACACCCGATAGTTGTGGGGTGTATCAGTGTACCCCACAAAGATCCCCAACTCTGTTGTTGGCTCAAGCTTCTTCTGTGCATCTTTGGTCACATGACAATAAATTGATGACCGAAAAATCTTGAAGTGACCAACATCTGGCCTCTTACCGGAATAAGCCTCCTTTGGTGTCTTCATCTCAAGTATCCGATGTAGGCTATGGTTCTAAACATAAACTGTTGTGTTGCATGCCTTAGCCCACAAGTGTAGTGGTAGGCCCTGATCAAGAAACATCACCCTTGCTACCCCTACTATGCTCATGTTCTTCCTTTCAGAAACCCCATTCTGTTGAGGGTTATATGGTGTTGTCAACTCTCGTTTAATCTCTTCCGCTGCATAGAAGTTCTTAAACTCATTGGAGACATACTCACCACTGTTATCAATCCATAGAGCTTTAACCTTCTTGCCAGAGTCTTTCTCTACCAATGATTCAAACTGACAAAATTTTGTGAAAGTTTGATCCTTTTTCAGCATAAGCAATACCCACCATTTATGAGAATAGTCATGAACAAATATAACATAATACATGTGCTTGGACATGGATGCTGTCGACAATGGTCCACACACATCTGAATGGACTCTCTCTAGAATAGACTCTGCTCGACTGTTTCTATCTCCAAAGGAAGACTTGGTTTATTTTCCCAAAGTACAACCCTTGCAAGTATCAACTTTCTCAAGCATACCTTTGGGAAGACCAATAGAGATTTGTTGCAATACCTTCAAAACCCCATGATGCAAGTGGTTCAATTGCCTGTGCCACAACTCGCCGATGTCTCGGCTCAACATCTTTTCCGCTTTTGAACTCAAAACAGCGCAATCCTCTACCTCTATCTTATAGAGATTCTGAACTCGAATCCCTATCTTCTTTACTTGACCTGTGGTTATGTGTCGAAGGAACGTATTTCCTTTCAAAAAGATCATATCATAGCCTCTATCCTCAAGCATGGCAATGGATACCAAGTTCTTTGTCAATCCCGATACATGCATAACATTCTTCAAGGTGAGTGGAGTTGCATGCTCCCTCTGAAAAGTAATAGTGCCCACACTAGTAACACTATACTTACCGTCATCACCCATCTCGATATGCATCTTGAGATCTTTCTCCTCCAATTCACTGAATAACTCTTTGTCGCTAGTCATGTGGAAAGAATGTCCACTATCTAAGTACCAGACACTTCCCATCATTGAAGACACCATGCATGCATTGAGGAAAAAGTCCAATTCGAATTGGGAGGCCAAATCCTCACCCACCGCTCCTGCTAAAGACTTCTCCTTGGACTTCTTCAATGGACAATTTGTAACAAAGTGACCATCTTGTGACAATGAAAGCATTTAACTTTTATCATGTCCTTCTTCTTACCTCCATGATAAGAATCTGATTTGCAACGAGAAATTTTACCTTTCCCCCTTCCTCGCCTTAATCGCTAAGCCACAATTCCCTTCATCATCAGTCTTTGATGAAGAGCCATCCCTGGTGTTCCTCCTGATCTCATCCGACATCAAATTTGACCATAGGTGTTCCCAATCTGGCAGCTTCTACTGACCATTGACAGAGTCTTGATAACTATGCCAACTCTTTGGGAGTCCAAGAAGAGAAAGGCTCACCATATCCTCCTCAGAAACCATGATTCCAACACTTCCAAGTTCATCCGAACATTGAGTGAACTTGGTCAAGTAATTTGGAATCGTCTCGCCTTTTTCCATCTTGATTTTACGAAGTTTATCATTAAGTGTTAGCTTCCTTTGATCACTGCTATTTTGATACAAGTCTGTCAATGTTTTCCAAATAGCATGTGGGGTTTCCTTTCCATGAAGAATCGAGACAATATGATCTCGAACTCCCTCAAGTATTATATGCCTTGCCTTCGCCACACACTTCTTCCACTTGGCCAAGTTCTGTGCATCAGTAACTATTGGCCTAAGAATTGCTTGTTCAACAAATTCCTTCAAGCCATTGTCCTCTAGCACAGCCTCCATCCTATCCCTCTAGGCTACAAAATTAGAGCTACCTTCCAAGGCATACTCAAGCCTCAACCCATGAAACACCATTTGCTGATCTTGAAGTATGTATGCAAATTCGACTTTCACCTGTAACACAGAAACTCAAAACTTCGAAATCTCCTCTAGAGAGCTAATTTTAAATCACCAATCTCTCCCTCATAGGAACTCTGATTTGGCAGAATTTTTTTTTCAATTTGGGTATATTTTCCCAAGGAATCCAGATCTGTAATTTGTTTATGATTTTCTTTTACAAAAATTCTCAGATCTGCTTTGAAAAATCTCGGCCCAAAAAATAATCTTGCTCCGATATCATGTAGAAAATCCTGTATGATCACAAGCTAATGCAATTTGCTAAATCAAGAGACAAGAATCTACTTCTACTCTTTATAGTGGAAGTCCATAAACATCAAGGAAAAAAAAAATCAATAGAGGAAAAGAATCAAAGGCACATAACACAATAAATATTTGTGGAAAGCCACAGCGCAAAACCCCACTAGAGTATTTCTATAAGGTTTTTTCATCCATAGAGTTTAATAGACACATTATAGCCATTGATTCTACCATTATGGACAACAATGTATGCTAGCCAACAAGTTAAACTTGATCAAACATCTTTTCACTTAGTTTAGTTAAGAAATTTTCAATTGATGAATGAACGTTAAGATTCTTTTGAAATCATTAAACTGCGTAGTTAATAGAGCACAATCATAAGAGCCATTAAACCTTTTGAGGCATTGAAACTTTATAGCTTGATTTTCTACCAGTGAAAATGTGGCAGCCTTAGATTGAAAAGATTAGTTATTGCTTTAAAGTTGTATTTCTTTGGATTAACGTAGTTTAACTCTAAATAGAATTTATATTATTTTCAATAGTAGTTTAATTTGAATTTCATTTTTATTTCTAACCTTATTTAAAACTTGTACTAATTACTAAGTAGAACCTTAAAAAAGACTAAAATTGATTCCTCACATATAATGGAAGTGTTTCAAGTTTACTAACCTTCGTTGATAATTAGTGTCTTAACTTATGTAATAAATTAGCCTCGAATCTATGTTGTTAGACCATGAATAAAAGAACAAAAAAAAATATAAATAGAGAATAAAAACATAACAACAATAGAGAGTAAAGGATATCAAATGAGACAATTTTAAATCAAAATGTTGGAAGCAAGAAGTAAATGATCATTAACCATAAAATAACTTATATGTCTTGGCTTAACAATATGGCTCCTAAGGTTGCATTAATTACTTAGCATAATCATAATTCTATCTTTGTCACACGTAGAGCAAGAAAATATGCTTCATTGTGGTTACATCAATGTTATTGTACAATAGGCATGCATAATTGAGAGATGCATCATTAATGGATAAGAAGGTTCTATCAAAATATGACTATAGGTTGGTCAATGCTTGCTTCCTAAGATAGATTTATCGATCATGTTCTCTATCTAGTAGAACTCAAAATTTAATCTGCCTACTAGGAGGTTTTGAGTTAAAAGGCTGAACGGTGGCACTATCAAGCATTATGTGCAAAAATTAAAATCATATGTGATGCCCTATAAGAGCATTCTAACAACCTTGACATGTATTTCTCTTGGTGTAAGCTATTTTGATTTATTTCATGCATTAGTTGTGCATCCAAGAATGCATGATGTTGACTTAGAATAATCTCTTTAGCATGTGTTTTCCATGCTCAATAAAACTAAAGTAATGATCAACCCCAACCAAAATGCCCAAGGTTGATTATTCATGGCCACCTAACTAGATTAAATAATAATTTTCTTGTCAACATATATAATATTATATCATGACTCATTTGTGAATCATCATCTTAATATCTCATAATTTTTTCTCATCCACACACTTCTATCTTCTCCTTCATGCATTAATGTGACTAACACCTCTAACTTTACTTCGGAAGGTTCGGAGAAGACATAATTACTTCACAACTTCTTAATCGTAGTTGTTAATTTTAGTATGAATATCAAGTGTCATGTATCTTTTTTCTTTTTGTGGATTTTATTTGGATGTTTGTGAAGGTTATTTGGTATTCTATTACATAATGGAATATATTTCCCTTAAGTTCTACAAGGAAGGGATTGTTACTAGAAAGGATTTAGTTGATGTCAAGGAAATGGATTGAGCATTGTTACTAGAGTTGAAAGTTAAGTATGCATTAATGAAACAAAATAAGATTATTTTGTATAGGTCAAAACCTTGCTCCTTAACTCATTCTTAATCAAGTTAGTTCTTCAGGCTCATTGGGTTTGTGGTGGTATTGGAAATAGGACACAACTAAAGCCTTTACCAAGTACAAGCATGTAAATGGATATGAGTAGTTGTGCTCAAGGCCCATTCTTCGACGATTGAAAAAAATGTAGAGGCTCAAAGAAAAAAGAGAAAATGTGGCTTTTAGACTACACAGCCTATGGAAGGATATCACATGACCTAAAAAATATTTATTTTCATGGTCATTAATAATAGGTTAATTACTTGTAAATAGGAGGCTTACCCAACTTGGGGTTTAGAGACCTAGTTATCTTTGTTGTCAAGTTGAAAATGTGGAACATCTGCTATGGTTTTATTCCTTCACAAAGTATGTATGAGACCCATATAAGGGTTCAAAAACCTAGTTATCCTTAGCATTACATTGAAATTTCAAACATCTATTCTAGTTTTGTCCCTTTAATAAATATGTATCGAGGTGGGTCAAGTCCTTACATGTTCAAATTCTCACAACTATCTTGGGAGATAGACTTCCCTAGGCTATATATATATATATATATATATATATCTTGGTAACACTTTTAAGGGAAAGCCATTTTTCTTTTTAATTTGGTAAATTGTAGCATGACGGAAGTTTGTCATGGTTTTCAACTTCCTAATTCCTTTGCAAGTTATTTTTCTACTACATAGGATAGAGATGGAGATAGACAACCTTCAACAATCACTAGATTTCTAGGTAGGTGCCCAATGTACAATGAGTTACCTCCTCTACTTGTTTCAGATATTCACAACAATACCAAAATCAAAATTTCAGCCACGTCACTATTTCAATCAAAGAACAGAAGAAATAAGATAGAGAGAAGGCACTAATTATCACTGCAACATACGCACTGTAATGACAAATTTCCAATTTTAACACTTGTGATTTTTGAAGCTTATTTTTGAAGGCCAGGCCTCACAAAAGCCATGATGACTTGTTGCCAAAAACTAGGTTCCTTACTATTGTATGTTTTCTCTATGTTTATGCTTAACCTTGGGTCACATTTATGTCTCACTACTATATGGATTTTTGTTTATCTCCTTCAGTAATACGATATATCAGTGTTTTCGGTGATTAACTAGCTAGTGCTTATATACAATTCATGATTTTTGTCCGTAGTTTTGATCAAATAAATAGTTAAAGGAAATTTTCTAATGGTTGCACTAGAATTTGAAGAGAGCTACAATGAGGGTGCACACCCAAGTGACCACAAAGTTGCAGTGTCACCTTTATCATTGCCTTGATGGCCACTTCCTTTGTATTATTAATCCATGCAACTCACACATCTCTAAGGTCTGGTGATCTCCTCTCAACAAATCCATCTTCTATTTCCTTTCACATGCTCTCGATCTCCATCAAATTCGGACCATTCAAATATATGCCCTCATAAATGTTGCCAAGTTTGGACACTAGGAAATCTCACAAAAGTCCCACTTTGTAGGTTGAAACAAAGGAAGAACACCACCTAGTTAGCAAGGACTTTCTAGTGACTACCCCTAGACCCAAATTCGCCCCTGATCAAAGCACTTAACATAAGGAAAAGGAAAGGATCAAAGAGCTCCTATAACTCTGAAAATTATATAAGCAATCCTCTTTTAGTTGAATTAGTATTTTATGCTCCACCCCAAGAAGCATAGGAAGGAGCATTGTTTCAAGATCTAGATCCAAAGTAAGTTGTATATTTAAAGAGACAAACAGTGAGAAAGAATGTGCCCTCTAGCTACTCAAGATCAAAAGTTGCTAACCTCTTCTTGCACCCTCTTCTTGACAATCACGTCTCTACATCCCTCATAAAATGGAATAATAGAAGAGGATAAGACCAAGTTATCTTTGGACAATAAACTAACCCTCTAAAAAGTAGAAGTTGAAGGCAAAACATAACTAAAAAGATGGAAAATTACAACAACCAATAACACAATTCCAAGAGCAACAAATAAAATAGATAAAAAAAATAAGAAAAAAAAACAAACCATCTTAAACAAATGACAACTTACATGACATAACCACTATATATATTAGAATTTACTCATATAAACATTATTATAATATTTTTATAAAATTACAAATTTTAATTTAATATATTAAAATTATTTTATTTAAAAATTTAATACTAAGACTGCCCAATTCTTCAAGCTTACCTTCCATAATATGATTGCCGAAGTGTTAAATCTCACCTACAATATCATTGTGTCTATTAACTTGCATATCTTTTAAAAGCAAGATGCTTTGAAGATGAGTTGCTTTGAACACTCGATACAAGTTAGTGATGTCAGACTATGTTTTTTCGATAAAAATAAGCTTTTCTGTGGGTGGACATTTTCCTATTGTTGACTTTTCTTCGCCTGAGGACCCGCTTATACATATTGCAATATGTACGTTTATTTGAAAAAGGACAAATAAATAGTACTTAGTTTATGCTGTAAGTCAAAGTGGAAATATCTGCATTAGTTGTTGGAAATATCTGCACCATATAAATGGAACTCTCATGTGGAGAGTCCAACACCTTTTGCCAAATCCGTGTAGCAAACCAAAGTGGTGTGTTGATTAAGTTCTCAGACGCAACCTTTGAATGATAATGTTATGCAAACGCACAATAAGTGATGCCGCCGTGGGGCTTTGAATCTTCTAATTTGATATGCTAAATGTAATATTTTAAATATTATAAAAGAAAACAGTTATTATCCTAATAGTTCCGAGTTATTATCCTAATAGTTAACCTTAGCATGTGTGTTTTGTTTTAAAATATGGAAAGAAAATTGATAACAATGCATTTAACAGGATATCAATATGGAATTAAATTATCAGAAGTTGCGTTAGATGCTTGTCCTCGTGTGGACTTCATCGAATTGTTTAGATGCTGTAATTTTCATTTTTCAATTTCGAAGATAGTTCCTTAATTTGTTGCAACAAATTCAAAGCCCCATAATGCAAGTGACCCAATCACCCGTGCCATAACTCGTCGATGTCTCGGCTCAACATCTTTTTCGCTTTTGAACTCAAAGCAGCACAATCCTCTATCTCTATTTTATAGAGATTCTGAACTCGAATCCCTATCTTCTTTACTTGACCTGTGGTTATGTGTCGAAGGAACGCCTTTCCTTTCGAAAAGATCACATCATAGTCTCTATCCTCAAGCATGGCAATGGATACCAAGTTCTTTGTCAGTCCAGGTACATGCATAACATTCTTCAAGGTGAGTGGAGCTGCATGCTCCCTCTGAAAAGTAATAGTGCCCACACTAGTAACACTATATTTACCATCATCACCTATCTCGATATGCATCTTGAGATCTTTCTCCTCCAATTCACTGAATAACTCTTTGTCGCTAGTCATGTGGAAAGAATATCCACTATCTAAGTACCAAACACTTCCCATCATTGAAGACACCATGCATGCAGTGAGGAAAAAGTCCGATTCAAATTGGGAGGCCAAATCCTCACCCGTCGCTCCTCCTAAAGACTCCTCCTTGGACTTCTTCAATGGACAATCTGTAACAATGTGACCATCTTGTGACAATGAAAGCATTTCTTTCGCCATGTCCTTCTACTTACCTCCATGATAGGAATCTGATTTGCAACGAGAAATTTTACCTTTCCCCTTCTTTTCCTTAATCGCTAAGGCACAATTCCCTTCATCATCAGTCTTTGATGAAGAGCCATCCCTGGTATTCCTCCTGATCTCATCCTGCATCAAATCCGACCATAGTCGTTCCCAATCTGGCAGCTTCTCCTGACCATTGACAAAGTCCTGATAACTATGCCAACTCTTTGGGAGTCCAAGAAGAGAAAAGCTCACCATATCCTCCTCAGAAACCATGATTCCAACACTTCAAGTTCATCCCAACATTAAGTGAACTTGGTCAAGTAATTTGAAATCGTCTCGCCTTTTTCCATCTTGATTTTACGAAGTTTATCCTTAAGTTCCAACTTCCTTTGATCAATGTTATTTTGATACAAGTCCGTCAATGTTTTCCACATAGCATGTCAGGTTTCCTTTCCATGAAGAATCAAGACAATATGATCTCGAACTCCCTCAAGTATTATATGCCTTGCCTTCACAACACACTTCTTCCACTCGGCCAAGTTCTGTGCATCAGTAACTGTTGGCTTAGGAATTGCTTGTTCAACAAATTCCTTCAAGCCATTGTCCTCTAGCACAGCTTCCATCCTATCCCTCTAGGCTACGAAATTAGAGCTACCTTCCAAGGCATACTCAAGCCTCAACCCATGGAATGCCATCTGTTAATCCTGAAGTATGTATGCAAATTCAACTTTCACCTGTAACCCAGAAACTTAGAACTTCGAAATCTCCTCTAGAGAGCTAATTTTAAATCACCGATCTCTCCCTCATAGGAACTCCGATTCGGCCAAAAAATTTTTCTGAATTTGGGTATATTTTCCCAAGGAATCTAAATCTGTAATTTGTTTCTGATTTTCTTTTACAAAAATTCTCAGATCTGCTTTAAAAACTCCCAACCCAAAAAAAATAATCTTGCTCCGATACAATGTAGAAAATTATGTATGATCACAAGCTAATGCAATTTGCTAAAGCAAGAGACAAGAATCTACTTCTACTCTTTACAGTGGAAGTCCATAAACATCGAGAAAAAAAATCAATAGAGGAAAAGAATCAAAGACACATAACACAATAAATATTTGGAGAAAGCCACAGCTCAAAACCCCACTATTTGTTTTGTATTAATCCGGAAAATCAAGATGAAACTACAATGCTTGTTCTCTCAAGAACAATCTCAGCGCTCAGCAAATTCAATCTCCAATGCATAAGCAAGCTCAAGGCCAAAGCTTAGCCTCTTCACAAACTATCCAAGTCTCTATTCCAACGTGTAATTCCTATGGACAATAGCTTGTATTTAAAGGGAAATAAAAATAGTGCAATCCCTAAAGAAACAGTTCCTGATTGCATGCACTATTAGTGCAACTCAAAAAAATATAAAACAAATAGCACATTGTCCATGCACTCTAGTCTCAACTAGGTATTTCTTAGAATCGACATGCATGAGTTTTTGATGAGTAAATATTCAGTTAACTAGAGTATCACTGGTGGAGTTCATTAGTCTCACCACTGACTGTTAACTCACTATTAGTTCTCTTAACCAGTTTGAGAACTAATTTAACTGAATTAACTCATGAAACTAATTCTTCTATTTTACAACTCACAATCAACTCAAACTAGACTCCTACAAAGTAGGAAGAACATATACATGACTTCCAAAAGACTTCCAACTCGAATTTCCTAAGTTAAGTAAGTTTAATAAACTTAATTTAACTATTTTAACTTGCTATGAGAATAGAATTCACAATTTAATTCAAGGACAAATTAAACTGGAATTTCTTGTTGCCATTTCTCAACAAGGGGATTGGTGCCTACAAATTGATGTAATAGTAGGTTGGTTCCTATAAGATCTTTCATATAAATAAGTTTTGTGGTTTTATCTCGTAAAGGTGTCGACGTATATCTTGTGTTACTATTTCAGTTTATGATTGATGTTCTATGATGTTTGATTAGCTTTAATAAGTAAAAAAATCAATTATACTAATTCACCCCCCCCCCTCTCAATATAATTGTGAAACTCAATACTAGAAAGCTTGATAAATATAACTAAAGGATTCAAATATCCTAAGAATGAAAATAAGAGTCTCTATCATGAAGAATTAATTAAAATGATTATAGTGCATGATCCAGATCTTAGGGGCTAAGATCGAGTAGGCTTGAATATTGAGAGGAGGAGAAAAAACATACAAATCTTCCATAAAAATGATCAAAATAACATATATAAAAATTCAAGAACTAAATACATCACAAAATGTGAAGAGAGAGAGTGAGAATTGGAGAAGAAGAAAATTTCCATTAAGAAGAATCATTACATACAATGAGGCCAATTTCTAGACCTCTCCTACTCGACCTTCATTCTCTTCCTAATGCCTTCTAACGATGTCTTTTTTCATGGAGTCAAATTTAACTAGGGTTTACTCCATCAGTGACATATCTATCAAGTTCTCTTTTACATTAAAAAATGACTTTATGGCTTCTACATTTGAACTTATACTATAAGCCCCCAAAGATTTGGATCAATCCCCCCCTCCTTAGGAAATGACGGTCGTCATCATTCAAAATTATAAAAAATGAGAGACCCAATTATGTTTGTTGTACCATCATGATCACAATCTGCCATGATCCAATGAAGAGAAGGGTTTCATGTGGTTAATCCATAGTTGTGGGTTTGTGGATGACCCATAAACATCATTATTACAATGTTCCAAGTGCCAATCAAGAGAATGGTTTTGTGTAGTTAGACCTAAACTATGGGTTTTTGGATGACCTGTAAGAGTTGGCAATGACAAGCTTGGAGAAGGGTTTTGTATGGTTTACCCATAACCTAGACTTTTTTTGCGAAATTAACCTATTGCTACAACTCTACTAATAACGTTTTCTATAGGTGATGAAATAAAATTCCGTTGAAGACCCATTTGAAGTATTGAAGATATCTTTCCACTAATATAAGATATTTTCTCTATAATAATCTATGGAGTGAGAAAATCATTCCTGAAACTCAAGGTATGCATGAATGTGTTACTTTACATACATGTGTGACTTCAATCAATGATATCTCTCAAACCATGAAGGAAAATAAAATTGCATAAAAAAATCATTTGAGATAACAAAAAAAAACTTTAAAATGAGCTATTGTGCACCCTCTGAAGTGCTTTGTCAAAATTCATGACACTTGCATGAATTTCATTGAAGATTGTTGCCTCCATTCCATCCATTAGAGTGCTTCTATGACTACCATACCACCATGGACAAGATGAGATGAGTTCATCCAAGATTTATGTTTTACATGCAAATTGTGTAAGTTGGTTGCATAAATCTACAATCTGAGAATAACAAGTGTTTAGGGCTACAAAGGATGCCAAGGATTTGTAGAGAAACATGGGTTGCTATAAAGGTCACGAAACCTCTGTATTGCATATCATTCTATGACTACCATACCACCATGGACAAGATGAGATGAGTTCATCCAAGATTTATGTTTTACATGCAAATTTTGTAAGTTGGTTGCATAAATCTACAATCTGAGAATAACAAGTGTTTAGGGCTACAAAGGATGCCAAGGATTTGTAGAGAAACATGGGTTGCTATAAAGGTCACAAAACCTCTGTATTGCATATCAATGGATGTAATGAATCCATGTAAGAATGCTCCTAAAATGGTGCATGAAAATCCAAGGGTAAAAAACTCTGTAATGCTTGTGGACCAACTATGATACTTACAATGTATGGAAAATCAAATGGACTCCAAAAGTGCTAAAAGGAGGTTGGAGTTTGTTGCAAATTTTTGAAACTAAAATATGCTTCAAAACCTCATTCCCATGGAATCATAGCCTTCTCTAATAATGTTTATCCAGATCTTTGGGGCTAAGATCTAGGAGGGTTGAATGTCGAGAGAGGAGGAGGAAAAATATATAGATTTACCATAAAATTAATCACAAGAACATATATTCAAATGAAACCATTGAACACATCAAAAAATATGAAGAGAGAGAGAGAGAGAGAGAGAGATAGAGAGAAGAAGAAGAAGAAGAAGGATTTCATTAAGAACCATTACATGTAATGAGGCCAATTTTTGGACCTATCCTTCTTGACCTTCACTCTCTTCCTATTGTCTTCTAATAAGGTGTATTTTTGGATGGAGTCAACTTTAACTAGGGCTTACTCCATCTGTTAGATATCTACCAAGTTCCCTTTTACATTAAAAAATGACTTTGTGACTCATGCATCTAAAATTAGACTATAACCCCATAAGATTTGGATCAATCCCTGAGTTATATAGGAGTAATAACTATTGGAGATAATTTATATTTGAGAATGAGTTCACAAAGGAAACCATTAGAGAAGATACATCAAACAAATCTAAAGAGATGTACAAGAAATTTTTACATGAAAAAATGTACTAAGGAGAGCAACAAGGAAATCGGAAACAAAGAATGAAACATTACATAACAAAGAAGAGATACCAAAGCTATGGTTAAGAAAATTGCTAAAATTGATGAATAGGTTAGTCAAAAAGAGGAATAGGTTTTTATAGGAATAGCAAAGAGACCAAGAACTATAATTTTCATTCCTCAAAGTACATCAACGTTAGAGGTTGATAAACAACAAAATATCCCATATCATTACATAAAGTCTTTGGAAGTTGATCAAGAGGAACTACCATCATTTATTTGCAAATGAGAGAGTCATCACTACAAGAGGATAGGGAGCTCTCTACTTTCACTACTTAGAACAAGACCTCCATGCCATCACAAGAATCTAAATAAGTAAAATATTTTATTATGTTTTATCAATCAAAGAATAAAAAGAAGAAAGGGATTAGAAGATTAAAGAAGGGTGTTAAGGAGTTACAAGTGTTGGAAAGATGTGCTAAATCGCAAAATGAAATGTTCATAAGACAAAGCATGGAAATAATTAAGCGGAATGATAGGCTAAAGGAAGCTAATGAGAGATTACATAACAAGAATTCCTTATTTACCAAACATGCATATCAATGGTACCAACAAAGGAGGGCACTAAAACTAAGGAATCAAAGCATTCAGGTAAAGGTTTTTATGCAAAGACCCAGACAACCAATTTAGAGGAGATAAACATCTACTCTGGATGTCCTTTACAAGAAATAGGGACCATATAAACAATGGATAGAGAAACTCAATTTTGAGCATAAAATTGCATGACGAAATGCAATGAATTCTACTAGGGAGAGTTGTTAGCACTTGATTTTGTCATTAAAAATACACCCAAACTTGTGTACATTTTGATTGCATTTTCCCTTAATAAAGTTGAATAAAACAACAAGGAGGCACTCTTTCTATTTAATTTTAATTTTGATTAATGAGAAAACTAAAACATCGAAAATTTGTTTTTATCAACATTTACACGAGTAAAATTAGTCTAATAAATCATTGTTCATTGAGGCATTTGAAAATGTTTTCAGGCAAAACGAAAACATGGATTTTGATTGTTATTTTTAGGACATGGTGAAATACCTATTGGACAAATTCACATTTCTTCTAGAACACATGACTAGACTTGTAATCACTCTTCTCATGGACCAATTTGGCTATGTTTAGAAACTAGATTAGTGTGTATTTATTCCATAGGAGAAATATTAGTTCAATTTGTTTTATATTTATTTATATAAATAGCTATAATGAATAGAAATTAGGAGATCATTCCTTTATATAGAAAAAACTTAAGTAAGCTTTGTTCCAATTTTTAGTCTCAATATATATTGGCTATGACTTCTAATAGTTAGTGACTTTTTTCTTTGTGCAAGCCAAAGTCAAAAGGGCCCCAAAAGTCTGCCATCTGCATTGGTTTTTCATGTGTAGATAACAGCTCTATATTTACAATGCATAATTTTCATAACAGTAGCTTTGTTTCTACAGTGTATACTCATACATAATGCTTCTTTCTATTCCATTTAAGTTATTTTATATATTAGCTCTTTATTCTCTTAAATTTTCAATTACATCACATTTGGTAAGCTATAATTTTAGATTAAATTCATTTGATTAGTTGTAGTTTTGTGATCACATTTTACTTGTTTAAGTTGTAGCTTCATTTATAATCAAATAAATGAAAAAAGATAAAATGTGGCTTTTGGACTACACAACCTATGGAAGGATATCACATAACCTAAAAAACTTTATTTTCATGGTCATTAAAAATAGGTTACCTACCTGTAAATAGGAGACTTACCTAGCTCAGGGTTTAGAGACCTAGTTATCTTAGTTGTCAGGTTGAAATTGTGGAACATCTATTATGGTTTTATTCCTTCACAAAGTATGTATGAGACCCATGTAGGGGTTCAAAAGCCTAGTTATCCTTAGCATTACATTGAAATTTCAAACATCTATTCTAGTTTTGTCCCTTTACTAAATATGTATCAAGGTGGGTCAAGTCCTTACATGTTTAAATTCTCCATGCACACATTACTTGGAAAACAACTCTCTTGGGAGATAAACTTCATTTTCCTAGTGTTGACTTTCTTCGGCTGATGACCAGCTTAGACATATTGCAATATGTTCATGTATTTGAAAAAGGACAAATAAATAGTACTTTATGTTGTAAGTCAAAGTGGAGTTGGATAATGCTCATCTGCATTAGTGGTTGGATATAAATATAATTCCATATTCTTGACTTTTCTTTAGGCAGCAAGATTCCCATTTATTTTTATCTCAAAATCAAATAAGTGGACTTATATCTATTTGCACCATAAATGGAACTCTCATGTGGAGAGTCCAACACCTTTGGCCAAATCTGTGTAGTCAAACCAAAGTGGTGTGTTGATTAAGTTGGTTAAGTTCTCAGACGCAACCTTTGAATGATAAGTTTCAACCTTCTAATTGTGTTTAATAATGTTATGCAAACGCACAATAAGTGATGCCGCCGTGGGGCTTTGAATCTTCTAATTTGATATGCTAAATGTAATATTTTAAATTTATAAAAGAAACAGTTGTTATCCTAATAGTGCCGAGTTTAACCTTAGCATGTGTGTTTTGTTTTAAAATATGGAAAGAAAATTGATAACAATGCATTTAACAGGATATCAATATGGAATTAAATTATCAGAAGTTGTGTTAGATGCTTGTCCTCATGTGGACTTCATCGAATTGTTTAGATACTGTAATTTTCATTTTTCAATTTCGAAGATACTTCCTTAACATGTACATTAGATAAAGCTCTAATCTTAGTTGAACCTGAAGTAGCTATTTATATCAAAGGATCTCATAACGGTTATAAGATAAAAATCATATTTGAATTAAAAAGAAGGAGTTACAGCTCACAGGTGAGTACTGCACCTGGAGACTGCACTCAAACAAAGAGAAATCTCTCCATACACTCTACTTTCATCAAATGAGCAATTACATCATTAAGTACATTTACTAGAACTCAGGAAGTTGCAACCAAACTCCTAAACTCTAGGAACAAATCCTAAACTAAGGAGATACGTTACAACTTGTGTAACCATTTCTCCATTAATACAAAATAATATTAATTATTTTCAACTCCCCCCCTTAATAGAGAAAGGATTATCCTAAACTCCTAGCATCCCTCTAAACAATTCAAACTTTACACGCCCAAGAGGCTTAGTAAAAATATTAGCCATGTTATCACAAGTTTTACAATATTCAACACATATATCTTTTGACTATTGTTTCTCTCGAACAAAATGAACTTGAGTATCGATATGCTTGGTATTTTTATGAAAGACTGGATTGTATGCAAGCTTGATGGTACTCTGGTTATCGGTTTTGATAATAGATGATTCTTTCTGCTCTTCTCCTACATTGTTGAGAAGTCTTCTCAACCATATAGCTTCACATGTGGCTGCACACAATGCTTGGTACTCAGATTCACATGAAGATAGAGCTACAGTGTGCTGCTTTTTGCTGCTCCATGCTATGACCCTGGATCCAATGCTGAATGCGTAACCTGTGATAGATCTTCGATCATCCAAGTTACCTGCCCAATCAGAATCTGAAAAACCTGCTAGAATAACATCAGAAGTGTCAGTGTACAAAATGCCATAATTACTAGTACCACTAAGATACCTCAACACACTTTTTGTTGTGACCCAGTGACTTTCGAGTGGTTTTGACATGAACTGGCTCAACACACTAACAGAATATGCCAAATCCGGTCTAGTTGTAGTCAGATATATCAAACTGCCAACTAGTTGTCTGTACATGGTAACATCCACATGTTTAGTACCATCGTCACTGCTCAACTTTAAGTTCTGTTGTAATGGTGTTGCTTCTGATCTGCACTGCTCCATTCTGAACCTTTCCAACAAGCTTTTGGCATACTTCCCTTGAGTAAGAAAAGTTTGTCCAGAGTCTCTCCATACCTCCAATCCCAAACAATAATGAAGGTTTCCGAGATCTTTCATCTCAAACACTTGTGACATCTGCTGTTTGATTTCTTTGATCAGATTGTTAGCATTCCCTGTTATGATCATATCATCTACATACAAAGAAATCAAAATAATTTGCCTCTGTTTATTAAACTTGGTATACAGATTTGGATCATTCAAGCTTCTATGAAAGCCATGCTGAACAAAAAATGAGTCAATTTTCTCATACCACGACCTGGGTGCCTATTTTAAACCATAAAGTTCCTTTTTCAATTTACACACAAGATGTTCCTGTCCCTTTTTCACAAAACCTTCAGGCTGTACTAAATAAATTTCTTCTTTCAAGTCACCATTCAGAAATGCAGACTTAACATCTAGCTGGTGTATCTGTCATTTGTGTTTTGTTGCTAAAGAAATTAGCATTCTAATGGTGTTTAATTTGGCTACAGGAACAAAGGTGTCATCGAGATCTATTCCCTCTTTCTGTGAGTAACCCTTTGCTACCAGTCTAGCTTTAAGTTTCTCTATACTCCCATCTGCATTTATTTTTGGTTTATACAGCCATTTACATCCTATGGGGGTTTTACCTTCAGGCAATTCAACCAAATCCCAAGTATGGTTTCTGTTTATTGATTCTATTTCCTCATACATTGCAGCCCTCCATGCATCAGATTTACTAGCTTCCTCATAATTTGCAGGTTCTACAATGTATAAAATATTTGACATTAATGCATAGTCTTTCAACTTAGATGATAATCGAGTCTTCCTACCTGATCTCCTTGGTAGGGGACTTACCTCAATTTCAACCTTTTCCGAGCTTGCATCTTCATTGATTACATTGTCTGTTACTTCTTCTTCTTGTTTCTCCTCCTGCTCTTCATCTTCCTCACTATTTTCTTCCAATAGCAATGGAATGTGCCAATCACTGTTAGAGTCATTCTTTCCTTCTTCAACCTGTTCATGAAATATGACATCTCTGCTTCGAAAAACCTTGTGAGTCACAGGATTAAATAACTTATATGCCTTGAACTCAGTGCCATATCCAACAAATATAAATTTCAGGGCTTTAGGATCTAACTTCTTCCTATCTGCCTTAGGTATATGAGCATAAGCTTTTGACCCAAATATTCTTAAGTGACTAACTACTGGTTTGAATCCAAACAATGCTTCAAAAGGGGTTTTGAAGCCTAGACATCTAGTAAGACTCCTATTCTTTAAATACACAACAGTGTTAATAGCTTCTGCCCAAAGACCATTTGATAGACCCTTACAAGGATAATTTTAGGGGCGAATGTTCGCCCTTTGGCGAAATTAAGGGGTTTTAAATTTTTAGTGGGCGAATATTTTGTATCATAGTACATTTTTACAAATCACCTCAAATAGCCCACCTTATTTTAAGGGAGAGGGTAAAAAAGGTAAATTTAGCCCTTGAAATTAGGACTTACAACCTTCCATTCGCCCATTTTCAAGAATAGGTTTTATTTAAGTGAATCCATTCGCCCATTTTCAAGAATAGGTTTTATTTAAGTGAATCCTATGGGCCAAATACCATATTTATAAAAGAGGTATGGTAAATTAATAAAAATATAAATAAATGAGAGGTATGGTAAATAAATAAAAAAAATTTTATATTTACTCCATAAGTCACCTTATATACATGTAAGGGTGTAAACAAATAAAAATATAGGTAAAGTGGAGGTACGGTAAATAAATAAAAATATAAATAAACTAGACGTATCGTAAATAAATAAAACCTCTTTTATATTTAGTCCATAACCCTCGTTCTATTTATGAAGGCTCAAGAAAGAGGTTTTATTTAAGTGAATCCTATGGGCCAAATACCATATTTGTAAAAGAGGTATGGTAAATTAATAAAAATATAAATAAACGAGAGGTATGGTAAACAAATAAAACATTTTTTTATATTTACTCCATAAGTCACCTTATATTTAAGAACACTCAAAAAATGGGTTATATTTAGGTGAAACCTATGGCCAAAATACTATGGGACAAATACCATGGACTAGATTGTTATTAATACCATGCAAAAAACCATTATTAACCCTAATATTAGAATTAATAAAAATAAAAATGGCACATGGTATTCACCAAAATGGCACATGGTATTGACCCATGGTATTCACCTGGAATGTAGCCTATTTAAATGGGGGAATTAAACCAGCATGTAGCCTATGATAATATTCACTAAGACTTTACAAAGTTTTATTATTTAGTGAAAGACTCGCCAAGATCTTACAAGATTTTATAATTGAGTAAAATATTCGCCATGCCTGGTGAGAGATTCGCCAAAAAATTATATATACATATTATATTATTGATAAAATCGCCTTCCATTTTTCCTATATACCATGGAGATTCGCCCATTTATTATATTTATAAATTTAGGGGGGGTTCTTAAAATTTTCCCTGGACCCTTACCTTGAAGCATGCTCCTTGCGCACTCCACAAGAGTTCTGTTCTTGCGTTCTGCCACTCCATTCTGCTGTGGAGTGTGGGGCACTGTAAACTGTTGCACAATCCCATGATGCTTGCAGAATGTTGGCATTATGTTTCAGGAATGGCTATATATGTTACAGATGTTGTACTTGATGGCAACTCCCATGGCAAGGCTCTCTTTTTATTGAAAATAAAGAAGGACGTAGGAAATCAGTTCAGAAGATGCGTACCCACAGGTACACCATGCAAAAGCCGCGTCCAAAGACGCCGGCCAGCCATTCAGGAGGTGCGTCCACCCAGTGCACACATTTTAAGGCAGAGAAAAACACACGTGGGGGTTTCTTGTGTTTTACTCTTGGTATCTAGCCGACGGTATTGTGTTATTATGGTGTCGGCTCGTGGTATTGTTCCATGATTTGAGGAGGAGCTTGCCTATATAAAGCAAAGGAGATCATTTGGTTTGTGTATGTCTTTGGTTGAATATCTTATGAGGGTAGATCTGGTCTAGATCTAAAAAGGCGAATCTTCTGAAAGACTGAGATCTCTTTGGCGCATGATCAGATCTGTAGATCTGACTGTTTGGGTTACTCTTAAAGTCTTAAAATCATTCATACCCGAAGGTACGCAGGTTCAGTGAAAGGCAAGTGCACTGGGATGCAGTGCAGTAAGGAGAGACCTGCGTGGGGACGCAGGGCAGAGCAAGATTCAGGTGCGTCTGGGACGCAATACAGTAATAGGCGCACTGCGTGGGGACGCGAAGCATAATAAGGATCAGGTGCATCTCTGAGCAAAAAGACGCGGCGCGATAGTATTTATGGGTGCGTCCCTGCAGCAAAAGAACGCGGCGCGACAGTGTTTTTGGGTGCGTCCCTGCAACAACAGGATGCAGTGCAGTTGAAGGAATAGTGCGTGGGCACGCAGCGTAGCAGAAGGATCTCTGCGTGTGGACATAGGGGAGCAGAAGGTTAACTGCGTCTGGTCGCAGGCCATAGAAGGGAAAACTGCGTCTCTGTCTTAAGATGTTCTGTTGATTGAATTTCTCTTTTTGATAAGGTGTTCTGGGTTAGTTCTGTTATTACTGATCTGATAACTGTAGTGGACTGTAACTGTTATGTACTTGATGATCATTTGATGCTTTATGAAAAGAAGTAGGGGGTTGTAGCTCCCTTCCAGGAGAAGACTGGAAAACGAGAGAGAGTTGTAGCTCTCTGCAGGTTGCAGCCTGCGTACTGGTAAAGGACTGCACCAGTACAAAATCATTGTAAAAGGAGTTTCTAATTTGAAAGAAGATAGAGACATATTGCAGCAGGTGGTTTTCACCCACATTGGGTTTCCACCTTACATCTTGTGTTCTTTGGTGTGACTATCTGTTTTCCTTATTCATGCTCATTATTTTATGGTACTGACATGCAAAAATAATTCAAAGATCAAATAAGGAAGATTTATTAAATTGCTAGATAATACTGATTCACCCCCCCTCTCAGTATTATTTTCAACAATTGGTATCGGAGCAGGTCCTTCAGAGAAGCTTGATCGCTTGAAGGTAGATCGTTCATCATGAGCAACTACGAGAGAGAAGCATCAATCAGGCCACCGGTTTTTGATGGGACAAACTTCAATTATTGGAAGGTAAGAGTTACTGCATATCTTCAATCTCTTGGTACAGAAGTTTGGGACATTGTAGAAATAGGCTATGCTTTTCCTTCAGCTACTCCTACAGATCCAGCTGAGAAAAAGAAGTATGAAACAAATGCAAAAGCAGTCAGTACTCTGTTAGGATGTATATCCCAAACGGAATTCATGAAGGTAATGCACTACAAATCCGCAAAAGAAATATGGGACAAAATTGTCACAAGCTATGAAGGAGATGAACAGGTAAAGCGTGCTAAACTTCAATCTCTCAGGATTCAGTATGAGACTCTCAAGATGTATAATGATGAAAGTGTGGCTAACTATTTTCTTCGGGTAGATGAGATTGTTAATTGTATGAAAAATTTGGGTGAAGAAATAAGAGAGGCTATAGTGGTTGAAAAGGTTCTAAGATCTTTGTCTCCCAAGTTTGAATCTAAAGTATCTGCTATAGAAGAAAAGGAAAATCTATGAATTCTTACTATGTCTCAGCTACATGGAATTCTAACTGCTTATGAAATGAGAAAGGGAGGTCCTTCAGACAGAAGAGAAGCTGCTTTCAAGGCATCAGGCAAAGGAGATTATTATGAAGCAAGCCACGTCCCAGAAGAAGAGGAAGAAGAATCAAATTTTGTCAGAAATCTTCAAAGGGGTTCTGGAAGGTTCAGAGGTAAGTTACCTTTTAAATGCTTTGCTTGTGGAAGAGTAGGTCATTATGCTGCAAAATGCCCTTATAAGGATAAAGGAAAGGAACCTGCTAGATGGAACAAGAAACAGAACGCAAATAAGAAAAGCTACTACACTCATGAAGATAGTGATGGTCTATCAAACAGTGATGAAGATGAACAAGGTAATGAATATAAGTTGTTAATGGCATTTGAAGATGATGATTATATGGATGCTGTAGATGTGGATAACCTTTATGATGAAATTACTAGACTCAAGAGATGTATAGAAGAAAAGAACATGATCATTGATACTCTACAATTTCAAATTGATGAAAAGGAAAAACATCTTGAAAAATTAGAAGGTGAAATTG
The DNA here is from genome assembly GCA_031772625.1 of Pinus tabuliformis. Lineage (NCBI taxonomy): Eukaryota > Viridiplantae > Streptophyta > Pinopsida > Pinales > Pinaceae > Pinus > Pinus tabuliformis. The sequence goes on along the minus strand of CM062807.1, from coordinate 709,464,723 downwards.
TTGGTCTTAGAAAAGAGATTGAGAAAACAAAAGCTATTAATCTCAAGTTTGTCAAAGGATCTGAAACTTTGGATGAGATTATCAAAGTGCAGCAATCTCCTCTAAACAAGACAGGTCTGGGCTATAATGGAGAAACTTCTCAAGCCTCCACCTCAAAAAGTTATCTTGATGCAGCAAGAAGAAATGAAGATCATCAGGTAAAGCAGGAACGAATTACAAACAGAAACTATCAGGGGCAATCCATCTTAAGGGTGAACAAAAGCTACAACTAGCCACAGGTAAAATCTTCTCAATTTGGTTCAAGAATGGATGACAGTAGAAATTACAATCATTTGGCCGGTAGATTTGATAACCGCAGAAGTTTCTTCAATGGACAATGCTTTTCTTGCCATAACTTTGGTCACAAAGCAGCTCAATGTGTTGCATATAAAACAATCATGACTAGGGAAGCTCAAAAACAAAGAAGTATGACAGGGATTACAAAAAGGACCTATAACAACTTTTCGGTTCTTGAAAATGAAGTTGAATGTTCTATTTGCAATAACTTTGGTCATGAAGATTCTGAATGCAGGAGCAGGTTTCAGCAGAAAAAGGAACAAGCCTCAAGCACCAAAACATGGAGAATAAAGGAACCTCAAACAGAAAGATGTGGGATAGCATTTTATGCAGAGGGACAGGAAAATCTGTGGTACATTGACAGTGGATGTTCGAAGCATATGATAGGTGATAAAGAAAAACTTGAATCTTATTCTGCTCTAGAAAAGGGAAAGAAAGTCTCTTTTGGAAATGATACTCCTACAACTATAAAAGGAAAAGGCATTGCTCAGTTAAAAGAAAAGGTCAAGGCTGCAAATGTTTTGTATGTTGATGGATTGAAGCATAATCTTCTAAGTGTCAGTCAGATGTGTGATCAAAGAACCGAGGTTATATTCAGATCGAATGGATGTCTTGTTCGTGATCTTGATACAGGTAAAACAGTGCTCAAAGGCAAAAGAACTCCAAATAATCTGTACATATTTGAAGAAGGACAACAACAATGCTATCTGAGCAAGGATGAAGAGAACTGGTTATGGCATCGAAGGTTGGGACATCTAAGCTTCTCACAAATAAGGAAAGCATGCACATATCAGGCAGTTCGCGATCTTCCAGATATCAAAATTCCTAACAACACCATATGCAAATCATGTCAGTTTGGAAAACAAACCAGAACTAACTTTCCAGAGAAAGAAGGATCAGCTAGCATGCCTCTTGAGCTAGTACATACAGATACATGCGGTCCCTTCAGAAAAAGGACACCTCGAGGAGAAGAATACTTGATATTATTCATTGACGATTTCTCCAGGTTTGTCTGGTTAGGACTTATGAAGCACAAAGATGAAGCATTCGAAAAATTCAAATCCTTCAAAGCCTTGGTTGAAAATGAATCAGGTCACAAAATTAAGTGCCTCAGATCCGACAGAGGTGGGGAATTTACTTCAAATGAATTTTTCGATTTCTGTGAAGAACATGGGATAAGAAGAGAATTCTCTACAGCAAGAACTCCCCAGCAAAATGGAGTTGTGGAAAGAATGAACAGAACAATCCAACAAATGGCTCGTGCTATGCTTGATGAATCAGGAACTCCCGCAACTTTCTGGGGTGAAGCTGCACATGCTGCGGTTGTTATTCTCAACAAAACGAATGTTCGGGTGAACAGCACTCAAACTCCTCATGAGCTTTGGAATGGTAGGACTCCTTCGGTAAAGCACTTCAAAATCTTTGGGAGCAAATGCTATATCAAGAATACTGATGAGCAGCTTGGCAAACTTGAACCTAGAGCAGATGAAGGCATTCTTCTTGGTTATTCTCCATATAGCAAAGCATACAAGTGCTACAATAAAAGACTTGGCAGAATTGTTGACAGCATTGATGTAGTGGTTGATGAGAAGGGATAAATTCCTAGTTAAGTCCATCATGAAGACATCGAAGAAGATGAAGGCTACCCTCAAAGACAGAATGATGAAGAAGAAGAACCTCAAGAAGAACCTCAAGAAGAGCCAGAGGAGCAAACAAGAATAGAAGAAAAGACTCCATCCAGATATGTTCAGAAGAATCATCCAGAATCTCAGATTGTGGGGCAGAAAGAAGCAGGTGTACAAACAAGAAGAACAGTTGCAGAAGCCTCAAGCTATTTGGCATTACTCTCCTCTACTGAACCACAAAATGTGAAAGAAGCATGCAAAGATGAATGTTGGGTGAAAGCAATGGATGAAGAACTTGAGCAAATCGAAAAGAACAACACTTGGGAGCTGGTTCCTAGACCAAAGGATAAGAATGTTATCGGAACAAAATGGGTCTTCAAAAATAAATTGAATGAAAATGGAGAAGTAATTAGAAACAAAGCCAGACTTGTTTGTAAAGGGTATGCGCAGCAAGAAGGAATAGACTTTGAAGAAACCTTTGCTCCTGTTGCAAGACTTGAGGCCATCCGAATGTTCCTTGCTCTCTCAAGTTTTCAAAACTTCAAAGTATTTCAAATGGACGTGAAATCAGCCTTTCTGAATGGAGACCTGGAAGAAGAAGTGTACATTGAACAGCCAGATGGGTTCATTCTTGGAAATGATCCAAATCTTGTATGCAAATTGAAAAAGGCTCTCTATGGTCTCAAACAAGCTCCAAGGGCTTGGTACTACCGTTTGGACAAATATCTTCATCAACAAGGTTTTTCAAAAGGTTCAGCAGATAGCAATCTTTATATAAAAGTTGAAAATGACAAATTGCTAATACTTGTTGTGTATGTAGATGACATTATTTTTGGCAGCAATGAAGAAGCTATGAGTCAAAGCTTTGCCTTGGTCATGCAGAAAGAATTTGAAATGTCCTTGCTAGGAGAACTGACATATTTCCTTGGTTTGCAAATCCAACAAAAAGAAGGAGGAATCTTTTTATCTCAAACCAAGTATCTCAAACAGATTTTGAAGAAATATGGCATGGAAGATGCAAAACCAGTATGTACACCCATGGTCACAGGATGTAATCTCAGTGCAAATGATGAATCTGCAGCAGTACATCAACCAACCTACAGATCTATGATTGGAAGTTTACTATATTTGACAGGTACCCGACCGGACATCATGCATGCAGTTGGAATAGTTGGAAGATTTCAGGCAAATCCGAAGGAGACTCATCTTCAGGCAGTGAAGAGAATTTTCAAATATCTTCAAGGGACTCAAAATTATGGCTTATGGTATCCTAGAGATACAGATCTTACTCTTCATGCTTATACAGATGCAGATTGGGCCGGAAGCGTGGATGACAGGAAAAGCACAAGTGGTGGTGCGTTCTTTATGGGTTCTAGACTGGTATCTTGGTTCAGCAAGAAACAGAGTTCGATTGCCTTGTCTACAGCTGAAGCAGAATATGTTGCTGCTGCATCTTGTTGCACCCAACTTCTTTGGATGATGCAGACTTTGCAGGATTTTCAAATCACTTGTACACCACCTATCCCCATCTTATGTGATAACACAAGTGCAATCAGCATCTCAAAGAATCCGGTTATGCATTCAAAAACCAAGCACATACCAATCAAGTATCATTTTCTCCGAGAACAAGTGCTTGAACAGAAGGTCAAGTTGGAATATGTTCCTTCTAAGGAACAAGTTGCTGATATTTTCACCAAACCATTGCCCAGGGACACTTTTGAATACCTCAGGCAAAAGCTGGGGGTTGTTGATGCATCATCTTATAGTTGAATCTTTTCTAATTGATGGTACAGGTTCAGGGGGAGCATACAATGCATTGTTGGTATTATGGAGGATGGTCAGAAGGAGATCTTGGAAATAGCTGCAATATGTCTCTATCTCTTTCATGGAGGATTATGGTTCTTTGTTGCAGATCTGGTTCAGGGGGAGCATGATCTTAGGGGGAGCATACCCTTTGCCCTTGATGTCAAAGGGGGAGAATGAAGCAAAGTTTGTGAGGTTGCCATCAAGTCCAAAGGGGGAGATTGTTGGCATTATGTTTCAGGAATGGCTATATATGTTACAGATGTTGTACTTGATGGCAACTCCCATGGCAAGGCTCTCTTTTTATTGAAAATAAAGAAGGACGCAGGAAATCAGTTCAGAAGATGCGTACCTGTAGGTACACCATGCAAAAGCCGCGTCCAGAGACGCAGGCCAGCCGTTCAGGAGGTGCGTCCACCCAGTGCACACATTTTAAGGCAGAGAAAAACACACGTGGGGGTTTCTTGTGTTTTACTCTTGGTATCTAGCCGACGGTATTGTGTTATTATGGTGTCGGCTCGTGGTATTGTTCCATGATTTGAGGAGGAGCTTGCCTATATAAAGCAAAGGAGATCATTTGGTTTGTGTATGTCTTTGGTTGAATATCTTATGAGCGTAGATCTGGTCTAGATCTAAAAAGGCGAATCTTCTGAAAGACTGAGATCTCTTTGGCGCATGATCAGATCTGTAGATCTGACTGTTTGGGTTACTCTTAAAGTCTTAAAATCATTCATACCCGAAGGTACGCAGGTTCAGTGAAAGGCAAGTGCGCCGGGACACAGTGCAGTAAGGAGAGACCTGCGTGGGGACGCAGGGCAGAGCAAGATTCAGGTGCGTCTGGGACGCAGTACAGTAACAGGCGCACTGCGTGGGGACGCGGAGCATAATAAGGATCAGGTGCGTCTCTGAGAAAAAAGACGCGGCGCGATAGTATTTCTGGGTGCATCCCTGCAGCAAAAGAACGCGGCGCGACAGTGTTTTTGGGTGCGTCCCTGCAGCAACAGGACGCAGTGCAGTTGAAGGAACAGTGCGTGGGCACGCAGCGCAGCAGAAGGATCTCTGCGTGTGGACGCAGGGGAGCAGAAGGTTAACTGCGTCTGGTCGCAGGCCACAGAAGGGAAAACTGCGTCTCTGTCTTAAGATGTTCTGTTGATTGAATTTCTCTTTTTGATAAGGTGTTCTGGGTTAGTTCTGTTATTACTGATCTGATAACTGTAGTGGACTGTAACTGTTATGTACTTGATGATCATTTGATGCTTTATGAAAAGAAGTAGGGGGTTGTAGCTCCCTTCTAGGAGAAGACTGGAAAACGAGAGAGAGTTGTAGCTCTCTGCAGGTTGCAGCCTGCGTACTGGTAAAGGACTGCACCAGTACAAAATCATTGTAAAAGGAGTTTCTAATTTGAAAGAAGATAGAGACATATTGCAGCAGGTGGTTTTCACCCACATTGGGTTTCCACCTTACATCTTGTGTTCTTTGGTGTGACTATCTGTTTTCCTTGTTCATGCTCATTATTTTATGGTACTGACATGCAAAAATAATTCAAAGATCAAATAAGGAAGATTTATTAAATTGCTAGATAATACTGATTCACCCCCCCTCTCAGTATTATTTTCAACACAGAAATCCATGAACTCTCCCAACCTGTATTCTCCCCCTTGATCTGAGCGGATAATTTTTATCCTTTTTCCTGTTTGGTTTTCTACCATGGATTTAAACTCTTTAAAATACTGAAAAGCTTGACTCTTTTTACTCAGAAAGTATATCCATGAAAATCTAGTGCAATCATCTGTAAATAAGAGAGAGTAATATGCTCCTCCTAATGACCTAGTTTGCATAGGTCCACAGATGTCTGTATGCACCAGTTCTAAAATGTCTCTTTCCTTTCTATTAACATGCAAAGGGAACTCTTCTCTATGCATTTTCCCTAATGCACATCCATCACAATCCAGCTTAACATTATGGAAAACAGGGAGTCCATCGACCATACATTTTCTCTGAAGTAGGATGAGGTCTTGCAGATTAAGATGGACGAATCTCTGATGCCAAAGATTTTCGACTGTCAATCCAGCTGCAACCATTGCCTGTTGTGGCATACTCTTCACATCTAGTCTATACAGGTTCCCCACGCGCACTCCTGATGCAACTGTTTCCATCTGGATATCCTTAATGACACAGTTAGTCTTAAAGAATTGAACTTGCATGTCCTGATTGGTAATCATTGAGACAGAGTCCAAATTTTTCTTAATTCCTGGAACATACAATACATTTTTAAGATGTTTAATGTCACCGCTAGGTAATTTTATAGGAATGTCACCATGTCCTTTGATCTCATGTCCACTATCATCTCCTAAATAGATTTTCGACCCACATGAAGTTTCTTCAAGAAATTCAAACCAATCCTTCTTACCAGTCATATGTGAGGATGCGCCCGAGTCAACATACCATATGTCGTCCTCATCTCCTTTTGAAGCTGAAAGGGCACGATCGACTATAAATAGTCAAAGTTTGTGGCTATGATCCTCCTCTTCCTTAACGAAGTAACCCTTATGTTTTCTCTGTTTGTTTCTTCCTTTGTCTGCCTGCCTCTTATAACAATCTCTAATCTCATGTCCAGGTTTCCCACAGTAAAAACATTTATTGATGGGAAAATTATTAGCAGACATACCTTCAAAACGGTCTCTTCTGAAATGTGTTGGCTCCTTTCTGTTGTTGCTGCGGTTGCTGATGTTGCTTCCCTTTAAACTGTCTCCTTTTTGCCATCAGAGCAAGGTCATTGCTCTGTGATTTCAAATTTTGTCGTCGCTCTTCTTCTTGTATCAGAATCCCTGTCAACTCTTCAAATGAAGGGGCTTTCTCCCTTGCTGACAACCCTGTGATGAATGTCTGATAATCATCAGTCATTCCGTTCAACGTGATCGTGACCAGATCTGAATCGGAAACTTTTTCTCCGATATCTCCCAATCTGTCATTCAGGTCTTTAACTCTAGAAATGAATCCAGCAGCGGATTCATTCTCCTCCATCTTCAATGCAAAAAACTTGCCTTTGAGTGACAAGACACGGTTTGTATTCTGCATCTGGTATAGGTTTTTGATCGTCGTCCAAATGTCAGTGGCCGATTTACAGTCTCTAATATGTGGGATAACATTGTCCTTGACAGACATCTTCAATATGACCTTTGCTTTGGTCTCCCTTTTATCCCAATCTTGTTCTTGTGTGGCTGATCCTAATCTCAGCTCACTTCCTGTAATGATCGACCATGCATTTGCACTTTCAAGTAAAGTCTGCATCTTGAATTTCTAGTTGGTGAAATTCGATCCATCGAGTTTTCCAGACTCATGGAGATATGATTCTAGACTGTTATTCATATTAGATTGATAAAATTTCTGATCCTCTAAGGAATAAGTCTATCGAACTGAACAATTTCAGGATACCAAAAAATCACCACATACCAGATCCGAACCTCTGTTTTTGCTGAAAGAAAAAAAAAGATTATCTTCAATGAGCCACCACCGGGCAAGTCCGATCTGCTGCCACCGAACAGATCCGGAACTCCAATGCACCACCACTGGGCAAGTCCGATCTACTGCCACCGAACAGATCTAGAACTCCAATACGCCACCACCGGGCAAGTCCGATCTGCTGCCACCGAACAGATTCGGAACTCCAATGCCCACCATCGGGCAAGTCCAATCTACTACCACCGAGTAGATCAGGGACTCCAATACACCACCACCGGGCTACTCCGCTCTGCTGCCACTGAACAGAGCCGAAAATTCAAAGTGCCACCACCGAGCAACTCTGATCTGCAAAAATTGTAGATTTTTCAAAGAGAAAGAGGTTGGCACTCCTTCGATAGCGAAATGTCCACGCCAGAAACAAAATCGATGCGTCTCACGAAATTGGCATGATTAATCCTTGATTTTCTACGCCAATTGTACTTTCTGGCGCGCTTATCACCCTCAAAACCGCACCAACTGGCACGTCTGTTCCTAAAAAAATCGCACCAGCTCTTCCTTCCGCACAAAAATGGCGCGACTGTTCGCGACGAAACCGCGCCAACACTTTCTTGTGCTTAGAGATGATCATTCATCTGAGACCTGTCTTCAGGTATTATTGCAGTCCACCTGATTCTACAAATAATTAAAAAGAAGGAGTTACAGCTCACAGGTGAGTACTGCACCTGGAGACTGCACTCAAACAAAGAGAAATCTCTCCATACATTCTACTTTCATCAAATGAGCAATTACATCATTAAGTACATTTACTAGAACTTAGGAAGTTGCAACCAAACTCCTAAACTCTAGGAACAAATCCTAAACTAAGGAGATACGTTACAACTTGTGTAACCATTTCTCCATTAATACAAAATAGTAGTATTTATTTTCAACTTTATACAACCTGTTTCACTTCAAATTCTTTGTTGCATACATTAGCTTTTTGGGCCAACAGCTTGTGATCTGATCTCTTCACATGGTTTCTAGCATGTTGTGTTGTATTAATTTAATTTAAGAAAAAACTTTCTGTAACAAACAAAAGCTGAGTTCCAAAACTCAGATGATTCTAAACTAATGCAGATACTCTTACAAGAGAAGCTAGGACAAATAATCCCAAAATAATATGTATGAAATATTTTCTCCACTACTGAGAATCACTGATATAAGCAGCGTCATCTTTCTACTTAAGAGTAGAATTTGTATGGCTTTGCGTCGTTAATGATACTGTATAAACCCCCAATAGATGCCACAGTCATGACAATATATTAGAGCTATGTATATGCTTCATATGGTATTTTCTGATTCTGCGTATCTTTTGAAAAGACAGTAACACATGCATTAAAACATCTTTTACGAGTTCTTATTCCCTATTTTCTATTTAATACTTGTTTTACTGAATGTGGTTGTATATCTTCTACATTGATTCTTTTCTCTGTTTTCTATTTAATGCTTGTTTTACTGAGTGTGATTGTATATCTTTTACATTGTTTCTTTTCTTTGTTTTCACCATTGGAAAGCTTATTCTAACACATTACAGAGTGATGTCTTAAAAGCAAGTTTCAAAAACTAAGGGACTAACCCAATTGGTTATCCACGATAAGCTGAATCTTTTTGGTTTGTATATTGCGAGCCAGATGATGCAAGGAAGCTGCAATAGTCAAATACATGACAAGCGTTAAGAGACCATAATATATCAGCAAGCCTTTATTTGATTCATTGGCCACAATACTGATTGAAACAAGGAAACTTGAACCAGAGAAGAAAAATATACTCGATTTTGCATAAGATGTCTCATCTTAGCTGTTAGAGAGTACTTACAAAGTAAGTTGTCGGAGAAAAAGCAAATCCTCCAAAGAACCCAAGCAGACTCCAAAAGAAAGGCAATGATATGCCAACGAAGCAGGTTAGGGGTGGAATTCAGTGCAAACGGTGTGTTAGAATAGTCTTTTCTTCCGAGAAATTAATTTAAAAAGTTTGTGAGAATGAAAAGTTTCTGCTTGGTTTTCAGTATGATTCTACTTACCAACATAGGTTGAGCGAGCAACCAAACGAAGCGGAACTCCTGGAGTATAGTGAAGTTTCTTGACCAGCACTGTTTCCATCATATCAAATACTGGCATAGCATAAATCTACAAGAAACACTAAACAGTGTCAGAAAGCCCAATAAGTTACATTGAAATATCATCAAGTTATGCCTCGAAATGAAGGGAAAATTATTGTAGAGGGTTCCTAGCATCACTTAAACTCATGAATTCTAGTGAAAGGAATTTTTAGACTACCGATATACGTAAACAGAGGGGAATGCATTTTGTAATAGGTTATAATCCAGTATGCAAAAGACGTATACCTGATAGCTTCTCCCACCATCATATTGGCTATTGCAATCAGCCATGAGGGCATTTTAAGTGAAATAAGAATATCGTCTTCAACAGCATTTCCGAAATCCCAATAGCCGACTAATGCCACTGGGAAATAACAGAGGGCAACTACATTATATGCGAAAACAACTCATCACCACATAGGGACCTTGGATGGTCTCCTTGTTTCGGAAGGAATAGTAGCTTGGATCTCTAAGACTACATTGTGTCCTGCATAAGCAAAGGCAACGTTTCCCACGACATTGAAAAACTTAAAAACAACATCCTTAGTTGATGAGCTTTTAATACCGTAATCCACATCTGGCAGTTGTCCCTTATGAGCAAAGGCTGTCCAAGCAATTATAGAGTAGTTGAGCAATCCAATGAAAGAAAAAGCAATATATCTCCTCAAATAACACACTCATATCTTTCCTATATTAAGGTTGCATAGTTGCCAAGAAAAAAAGATTATGTAAAACATAAATAAAAAATTTAATAACTAACTTTGCTGAAAGGTTCATGGGGTATTTTATAGGTCTTATATGCAAACAAAATGCAGGTCGTGAAGGGGCCTGTGCATATAAATACCAAAAGAAAGAAGTCGTTTAAAATCCAGCTGCTCAGATTGAATGGAAATACATATGACAAATGTAGATTGGCCAAGGCCCTGATACCAGCTCCCTCTCTTAGCAGTTGTAGTTATGAACAATTGATTAGCAAAATGATTGACATTTAAGGTAGCTCCTCAAATGTTTGGATCAAAATCCCTTGCACGCCTCTCATTAGCAGATTGCATTTTTTTCCAAGGAAATGCTTATGATGCAGGATTCTCAAATTCTCTAGACAATGTAGATTGGATGAAGTAAAATGGTGTAAGGATCTTCTACTCTGGTTTCTTGGAATGCTGGTGCCTACCGGGTTTTAGACCAGCAAGAGGAATAACTCAATACGCTATTTGATAAATAAGCGGAGACCGTTGTCGGTCAGTGGGGTGATTAGCCGGTGGCGGTCACATTCACTATGTGGAGGTGTGTTGGCTATGTGGGGCCTGACCCAAGTTTAGCAGTGAGTTTAGCCAAGCAAATCCCGGTACTGCTAGCCCTTCCGGCAACAGTTCGCGAAGCGCAGACTGAGGTCTCATCCGTAGTAGTACGGGAGGGTGCTAGAACCAGGTTTCCACACCCTAGGGATGTCTTGATGAAGGTTCTAGAGGTTCGCGATCCTAATTTGCACGCTGCGTGCAGCTTTCTATTCTTCACAACCCGTGCGTGCGTTTGTGAATACAATATTATTCTGATCCAAACCTTACTGTGTTATTATATTAGTGCTTGACCTAATCTGTGCTGGCCCAATATTCTTATTACTTATTCAACTTTCAGATAAGCGCGCGTACTTGAAAACAATATAAGTGTATAAAGATAACCAGAACATAGAAATATAGATCTACTAATAGACACACAATATTCTGAATCAATCTTATCTTTGTTAATACTCAAGTTCAGTTACAGACCCGACTCCGCCTGCGCACTCAGCTACAGGGGTCTGTGCACTCAGTTGCGGACTCTACTAGGCCTCTATGCACTCAGCTGCAGAGCCTCTACCTACCACTACAACCCACTACACTTCAAATCCCCTTCTATCTTCTCACCATGCCATCGCATCTATCTATTACTTTTTTAAAAACTCATAAAACAACTATCTTTACACTTAGAGCCTCGTTCTATTTATATGGGTAGGCCGACACACTTTACATTAAATTACATTATTTTAGGGCAGACAACCCTAGACTCTCGTGCTCCGCGCATGCATTTCGTGGGGTATTTACATTACATTGACCAAAACTCGGGCTTTAAGCCCCAAAAACATGTTATGGGGGGATCTGCTGCCCAACAGGCCCCCAACACAATCATTATGACTCGTCCCAAGTCACTCTACTGGTGTGGCAATCTTTGCACGAAGTCCATGTAGCAGGTCTCGCGTAGCGTGGGTGTCCACAGCACACTGTTCCACTGCTTATTGTATTTGTTGCATGTGTATCTCTGAACTTTCTTGAGTAGGGTCGCATTCATGTCCAACCATATACAATTCCTGCATCTGTGCCAGCGTCCCTTCAATGGTAGCTATAATTGTGAATGCTTCATCGATCCATGGTTGGATGCGTGCTTTAAGCAGGGCTTCATTTTGGTGTGCGGCGTCTACTCAGTCCTTTAGTGCCCTTGCCTGCTATAATCTGGCCAGTCGTTGAGTAAGGGCAACCGTCTGTATGGTGCCCCAGACACGGTCATACTCCTACTACAACTCGCACACTTCTATCTCTAGGCATTGTAGGTTTGATTCTTCCTGTAGGTGTGTAAGTATGGTTATTGCTTGCTTCAACATCCCGGTGCAACCTTATGTCGCCTGACTAATTTTTTCCAACCCCATCTGGATAGCACGGGTGTGCTGCTCTCTGACTTCTAGGGGTGTGGAGGGTTGCACCTTTAATCGCAGCTCAGTGATCTGTAGGTTCAGTTCCAACTGAACCTTTGTCGTTTCCTCCTGGACCTTGCAGACTCCAGCTGCCAATCTATGTACCCATTCTGCTATTGGGAGCTTTGCCAGCATGGCCAACTCTGGAACGCTCCTACATGCATCTTCTACAACCTGTTCCAGTCTGCGAGCTTGCGCAACCAACTCATCCTGCTAGATGCTGAGCTAGTCCATGTTGATTTTCTGTTCATGCAGGACCTGGATCGCTCGGCCTTCCCGGGCGCGGAGCTCTACGATGACCCCATCCTGCAGCTGGTACAAAATTTTGCATGGCAGGGCAGCCAAGTTCAAGCCGACGCCTTTCATGCTACTCATCATAGCCCAGTCATCCTCGCTTGCTGCTGCTAGCGTGCCTTCGGGCAAGATGAAGGTGTTACCCATACGGGCGCGCAGCGTCTGTTCGGCCTCAGCAGTTCTTGCTACGACATACTAGGCCATTGTGCCTGTTTGGGGGTGTTGTACTGTAAACCTTGTAGCTGCACGTTGAGTGCCCCCAACACAGTGTTCTGCTCCATCCACAATCCCTGGAGCACGTCCTCCGCAACTTCATGAATCATTTTGCTGATATCCAATAGATCACCTTCTGTGAGCGTGATCAAGTTGATGGATGTCTTTGTGGCTTTTCCTTTCTTTCATGGTGTTGTTTTCTCAAGGTCGCGTGGTTTCTTGAGTTGTGTTGATGTCATGCTCGGGTCCGCGCAATCATCCTCCTTGTCCATTTCCATGGTCTGCTGCCCCGAGGACATCTCTTGGCCCTCCTCGGCCTCTCTAGTTGGCATGGTTGTGGTCTCTGCCATCTGCGCTACTGTTGCTGCATCAACCGCTTTCTGTCATGTGGTTGCTTCTTGTTCTTGGTGCCTCCTCTCAACCAAATGTGTGATGCACAGCTTGGTGTCCTTCTTTCGTTGCTGAGATGCGACCTTCTCCATTTCTACCAAGTTCGGGGCACGCCACTCCGAAGGCCATGACTCCATTACTGTGAAGATCGCATCATCCGTTGCAATGAACGGAAGCTTCACCCATTTTCGTGTTGGATCCTTGCACGCCCGGATATATAGGTTATGCATATCCGCTTTAAATTTTGTCGCGCTTTGCAAGCTGTCATGAACTGTAGGGGACAAGCGCAGCCTGCAGTTGATCCATGTTTGGATGCTCACCTCCACGAACACCCAAAACACCTTTATATTGCGAATCCTGTTCGCGTCTTTTGTAGCCCATAATGAGGTATACCTCGCGGCTTCGGGCAGGTCATCCTCAGTAGTGGGAAACTGGCTGTCCACCAGCAGCTCCCCTGCAACCAACAGGATGGATAAGAGCAACCACGCATAGTGGAAGGTCTTACCTTGCTCCTGGGCCTCCTTGTAGTTCGTCAAGAGCTAGTTGCAGAGGAACTGCGCCCAATTCATCTGGACCCCCTCTGCGCATTGCTCTGCCAACACAATCACAGACGCTGGTACTTCGTCGACGCGAAATTTCCTCATTAGCTTGTCGGTCAGCAGCTGGTTGGCTACGCGCACCCCTTGGTCTTTAATTCTCGCTATCACGTACCCCTGCTTTCTCTTTTCTAGCTTACACTTGGCCTTCATAACTTCCGCGAGGGCCAAATCACTGCTTTTTCCTACTATGGCCGCGGGGTCGTTTCCTTTCACTGGCAGTCGAGAAATTCGGTGAATTAGATCAGCCGTAATGGGAATCGGCTCCTCTAGCCAGAGATACCCATCATGCACCAGGCACAGCAGCTGCCTGGTGACAAAAATGGTGATTAGCGCGTGGTGGTAGTGGGGTATCCATCACAGATGGAGTAACCCCGCCTTCTCCACACCATGCAATCATTTCTTCTTCATCAACCTCTCAGTGGCCCACTGTGGGAACTTCTTGCTGTCCACGAGGTCCCAATCTTCGAACTTCATAGTAGGTACTCGTCCCAATGGCGGACCTTCAAACCTTATATCATCGGGGAGGAGCGGGGTCTGGAGCGCACTCTTCATGGCCTCCAGGTCCTTTGGTACCTTGGCTTTCCCCTTCCACGGGGGGATGTAAGGAGGTAACTTTGTCGCGGAATGTACTTGGGAGGCATCCTCTGCCTCATCATCTTGTGCCTCAATTTGGACGATTAGGGCTTGCAAGTCTTTTCCTCCTTCTCTGTTTCAATGGTGACAGCTTTTCCCTTTTCTACCATTGACAATTTTCCAAATCGGGGGTTTCTTGGGGATACATGGACTGGCCCCATCGTTTTCTTATCCTTATATGGCCACGACGTGCGCGGTGATTTTGGAACTTCTGGCATAGTTGCTGCCTCTCCAAGCTCCTCATGGGCCATACGGGGCTTTGCGGTAACTTTGGCGAATCACACTCTTGTTCTAGTAGTCATCATTATGTCTACACTTGAGGATGGTAAGGGTACGCGATGCTCAATGCTCTGTACTTGCTCAATTCTCAAACAACCAAGCATTGTCTTATGGCTGGCCCTGGGGGTTTTATAGCGTCTTTTGAATTTGAATCTTACCCTTCCCCCCACTTCTGAGTCATTAATGCCTTCTTGGAGACAGATCATCCCAAATCTAGCCCTTAATTTGTGTCTTAATGCCTTCTTGGACCTCTTGTCATGAACAATGACACCAATGGTCACCTCCCAGCCTATCCGTGTGGCAGCACAACCCCCTATGCGCGACCGCGACCCCTATGATATACCAATCCTGTGTGCAACCTCCATCTTGCGCAGCTCCCATACAGACTCTTTTATAGTCCCGCGCTCTCTTTCAACTGCTTGGAGTGATGAGACTGTGCTCTCCACGGATAGTCAGGTGGTCACACTGCCTCTGCGAGGCTTCAATTCACCTTCCAACTCGGTCCATAGGCACCCCTCAATTACCCTTGCATCCGTCAGTGTGTCGCGTTCTTCCTTGTATGGTGCGCTCCCCTGTTTACTTTGTCTAGTAAGGTGCAGTCGCAGCCATGGTAGCAGGGCCACAAATTCTTCTAACACAGTAGTATGGCTGGCTATACCTTGTCCCATCGTGCTTAGTTTCTCGGCACAGCATGCTTGCGTGACTTCGGTTTCTAGTTTGTTGATTTCTTCATCCAATATCATGCTTTTCTTTCTCAGCCGTACCCGATCTTCTTTGAGTTCACGAAGTTTCAAGTTCCCTCGCCAAATGGCTTCCTGTAACTGCATAATTCCTTTACCCAGGTCCTCGTGTACTATCCCAACTGTGGGAGTTGTTGTATGGGGATTCTTCTTTGCTCTTATGGTCTCATCTCTTCTTGTCAGTGTTGGAGTCATTTTCACGCTCAGGTTTTTGCTCGTGGCTTCATAGGCCCATCGAACCGCTGGTATGCACAGGTCCCAATCAGTTTGTCTCGCCTGGTGAACTCTGTTGATGATTTCGCACAGATTTTTGAATGCTTCGACATGGAATATTTGTGGTGTGCGTCGTTTTTCCTGCTTCTGTGTCTGGTTCCAATTTTCGATCCTTAGTCTCGGGTGTGCTTATGCGGTCTGCATGATACACGTCTGCACCAATCGACACAGGTGGGCACGCAAGCTGCTTCGTCATGGCTGCCCGACCCTCATTCGACGTTGGGGGATTCCAAACTGTAAGCGCATCGACCTTCTACATTCAGGGCAGTTTACAATGGTCTCCTGATGTGTACTCCACCATCGTGAGGGTGTTTTGCGCAATTCCCATTGCAGCGCATCATACCACTGTTGTTCCGGTACTACGCTTTCAAATTTGTCCAGGAATTCATCACCGATGTCACTCCATCATATGTTGGTAGTTCCCTTGCCTTTGTCATCACACAACGCAATGATCTAATCATCATGTTGCAATTCAGTGTTGTCACTTCATGAAACCAGTTCTGTCAGCGTTCTCTTCTTCGTCTGAATCTCAAGTACAAGAGCTGTCGCGCTCCCATGAGATTCTCCCATCTATAGTCAGGTTCACCCACTCCTAGTCTCGTGTCGTTATTTGGTAAATACGATCCACCTCATTGTCACTTTCATCATCGCGCACTATTTCGTGTAGTGCACTCCTTCGGCTAGGCCTAGCGGGACTACTACACGTAGGGACTTTTTCTTGAATATCATCTTCCGCTTCTTCATATTGATAACTCCGTTCATATCGGTGGTTGAGTCTATTCCTAACAATGCGGGATAAGGATTGTTGTCATCAACAATCTCTATTACTTCAAAGTCTGTTTGTGTGCTTACGCCTTCGATATCAACTGTCACCCCTTGCAACCTCCCTATGGGGAAAATCTTCTGTTGGTTCGCCATTCATAATTGAATAGGGGACTATTGTAATGTGGGCCTGCCTATATGTTCCCATGTTTGCTTTGGTAATACATTCACATCCAAACCCAGGTCTAGGATTACCTGATTCATTTCATACTCACCAATCTGCGCAGTCAACCTCATCTCCCTTCCAGTGTGCAATGTATGCTTCCCCAATTTCCGGACTACGCGTGGTTCTCCTAACCCCACGCACCTAGTGATCAGCCCTTATATTCCCTTAACTGCCTTGTTGTCGCGCAGCAGTTTCATGCATGTCTCCAGAAAGGTAGTAAGCATAGAAGGATCCTTCCTTGGCTCTGGTTGATCCTTAATACCTGAAGTGGAGGTCTCCATGAAGCTCTTCTTAGCTTCCATGAGCGTCTCCTTTGCGCATTCTAAGTCAAAATCAAGTTCCTTTGTATGAGCCTTGAGAACCCATGTATCTTCCCTAGGCTTCTTCCCCTTATCCTCCCCTGTGGTCGCCCCACTTCTGAGCACCATGTCCACATTTGGGTCTTCTTCATGCAATTCAGACCTCATCAGTTGGTTATTCTGAGTCAAAGGACGCTAGAGTACCCCTTTCCCACACATCTGTGCGATCAACGTAGGACAATCTATCATTTCATGATCAAACTAAGCATAGTATGAATAGGATGTTCTTGTCGGGTTGGTACAATCGCAGGCGTAGTGCTCTGGTCCCCCGCAATTGTAGCAAATTAACTGTCTGTGGCCCCTTCCTGGTCCCATTCCTCCTCGTCCTCGACCTCACCCCTGAAATCCAGCGTGCACCATCCCTGCAGTTAGAGTGAGGCCTCGCGTTTCTATCTGCATTATATAGGCTGGGGTTCGTTCCATCATTAACTTGTAGTTGTGGCAAGTACGCTTGTCGTGGCCTACCGACCTGCAGAAATTACAATACAATTTTTGGGGAGTCTACGTATACTTCTGCAACAAATGACAATTATCCATCATGTGTTTTCCTCCTATCTGACAGATCGCGCACCATAACATGGGTGTCACACTTGGCCCTTCCTGTGCCTCCAGTCTCAATGGCATTAGCCGCCCTCCTACTAAGTAGTTCGCGAATACTGGATAGTGGTCCTTGTCATGGCCCTGGCCTTTGCATTTTACGCACCGTACTTCCTCGCGTGCCTCTAGCCGTGGTGCCCTATCCTGCTTCAAGCTCTGCATTTCCAAGAAGAGATTTTGTAGTTGCGCGTGGATTTGTTGAACTCCCAACCCCGGGTCTTGTATCGGTGTCTCATGCAACCTCATCGCCATTTCCAATGCTTCGGTCTGGGTGGAAAGTTTCTATTGTGACAATGCCATCCTTAAGTGGGGTGTCAGGGATGCCACAAAACATGCACGATGTTGTGCATCTGTGAGCGTCATATTAGCCTCGCGGATCATACTCTTCAGCCACTGATCTAGATCTTAGGGGGTCTCACTTGGAAGCATCATGATCTCTTTAAACCCGATGATTGACTATGTTTCTAATTTTTGGCCCGCTATATTCTCTATTCAACACATTTTGGATCTCTGCTATCCCCACGTTTGGGTGGTCATTAGAGTGCTTGATATACCATGTCAGTGCGCAATCCTATAGCATGCTCACCAATGTAGCCTTCTTAATGTTATCGCCTGTGACCCCTTTCACTTCCCACACTGCTCTTACCACAAACTAGAACTGATCCAGATCCTCATTCCCTACTCCTCTGAATACGGGTAGCTTGATCGCGCTTGCCACGCTGAACTGCGGGGTTGGTGGAGGTGGAGTGGGTGGATATGGAGGTCAGGGAGGTGAAGCGGGTGGTGGCATGGGTGGAGGTGATAACTACGGAATGCGGTGCCATATCAAACTGACCGCACTTCTTGAAGAGACTCGAGTGAGCTCTTCCTTACTCTCTCACGAAGGTGAAATTAAGGGACTGTTTCCTAATTCCCTGCTACCTTTGTAGATCTTTCTGCTCTGCGTGATCCCAAACATTAATGTATTTGCATAACCTGCTTTTCACATAACAACATCTTAATCGAAGTATTCAATGATTTAATGTACTTACCTCGCAGTCCTTTGAGAAAACGTTGTTTTTCTTCGTTGAAGCTCACGGTCATGTCTACCGCAAACTCAGTGATAAATCCCCCTATTATCTGGTCGAGCCAATGGTCCATAGCTCGCGCGATCTTGTCTTCTGATGCCTCTAGTCTACGCACTAGTTCTGGAGTCCACACTATCGGTTGGTCGAGATTACACCTTCCCTGGCTATCAGCTAATCTCACGATCCACTCATACAGTTCAGAGGGAAAGGATGCAAAGAAAATCTCATGGGTTTCTGTATACATGTACCAATCCAGCCACCTTGTCTCAGATACCTGTGGAGTTCTATTTTCTTGTGTCGAAAACTCGTGAATCTTCTTATCCAACCACACCTTAATTTCCTTCTTTGTTGGGTTCTAGTGGCATGACATCAGACATCCCTTAGGCAGATCCAAGTCCCAGCAACAGAACCATTTGTTGGCTATGTGGGGCCTGACCCAGGTTCAGTAGCAAGTTTAGCCAAGAAAATCCCAGTACTATTGGCCCTTTCGGCAACATTCCGCGGAGCACGGACTGAGGTCTCACCCAAAGTAGTATGGGAGGGTGTTGGAGCCAGGTTTTCGCACCCTAGGGATGTCTTGATGAAGTTTCTAGAGGTTTGCAATCCTAATTTGAGCGTTGTGCGTAGCTTTCTATTCTTTGGAACCTGTGCGCGCCTTTGTGAATACAATATTATTCTGATCTGATCCTTACTGTGTTATTATATTAGTGCTTGACTTAGTCTGTGCTGACCCAATATTCTTATTACTTATTCAACTTTCAGATAAGCCTCGCGTACTCAAAAACAATATAAGTGTATAAAGATAACCAAAACATAGAAATACAAATCTACTAACAGACACACAATATTCTGAATCAATCTTATCTTTATTAATACTCAAGTTCAGTTACAGACACGACTCCGCCCTACACACTCAGCTACAGGGGTCCGCGCACTCAGCTGCAGACTCTACTAGGCCTCTGTGCACTCAGCTGCAGAGCCTCTACCTACCACTACGACCCACTACACTTCAGATCCCCTTCTATCTTTTCACCATGACATCGCATCTATCTATTACTTTTTTAAAAACTCAAAAAAAAATTGTCTTTACTCTTAGAGCCTTGCTCTATTTATACAATCTCATGGTCTATGGACCATGGATAGGCCGACACACTTTACATTAAATTACATTATTTTAGGGCAGACAACCCTAGACTCTCGAGCTCCACGCCTGCATTTCGCAGGGTCTTTACATTACATTGACCAAAACTCAGGCTTTAAGCCCCAAAAACATGTTATGGGGGGATTTGCTGCCCAACAAGGTGTTCACATGAGGGGTGGTTAAGTCCGCCCAACCCCCCAAACCTTCGGCATGAAACTTTAAATACATGTGGTGCCCTTATAGGTTAAGATCCATGGCATTGTTGTATTGGAATTGGAGTTTGTTGTGTGTTTGGAGGTTAGTGGTTTGACCCCCGTTGCCTTTGCCAAGTCATTGAACCAACTTTTATCTGGGCCATGTGTCAGCCCGTGATTGGCCACTATTCCAACCAATAAAAACCATAAATTTATGACCAATCGGAGCGTGCCACTTGGCACGATCTAACTCGCCATCAATAAATCCAATCAGTACCACGTCACCATGCCCTGTCAGCACCACCTACGCAATTCAGTCAGCAACACCTACGTAGTTCAATCAACACCACGTCAGCAGTACAAACTGCTGACTGGGCTATCCATTTTTTTTTAAATTCGTCTGTTTAACAAAGTGGATAGAACTCATTTATGGAGTCATATGGAGGTTGTTTCATGTGAAACAAGCTACGAAGGATTTAGGATGAAGAGAACTACGCCTTCACTTAGGTTCCACACCATTCTGATGACTTTGATTTTTGAGCATAATTTTGAGCACTTGATCATTCCTCCCCACTGGAAGCCTTTTGGACCCTAAAAGATCACTTTCAATTGTCCAGAAGGTAAGGGTACAATTCCCTCACATTTCCAATCTCTATTCATTTGGATTTTGAAGGATTTGTTCCCTTGAGCCCCACTCAAAGATAATCAACACTTCCTCTTTTCGATGTCCTTGTTCTTCTGTCAAGTATAGTGTCTCATTGAAGCTCATGAAGGAATTCTGGAGAAAAGTCTTCAATAGATGGAATTTGAATATTCTCTCCTTGATCTTCAATCAAAGGAGGCTCATAAAATCTTAAGTTATCAACATTAACAACAACATAAATTTGCATATATGAAGGCAAATCCAACCAGAAGGCATTGTTACCAATCTTTTCCAAAATTCTCAATGGACCATATCTAATTGGTTTAATCTTTTTACCTTCTCCTTGGAGCCTCTCTTTTCTAATGTGAAGCCAAACTTCATCACCAACTTGGAACTTGTGATCTACACGATGCTTGTAATGCCTTGCTTTGTACTTGCTTGAGCTCTTTTCAAGTTGATCTTGAACTCTTTGGTGTACCAGTTGGATTTGTTCAATGAAATTTCTTGCTTTGTCTATGTCACTATGACCATCAATAGCAACATCTTTGACAAAAATGAAATCCAAAGAAGATTTAAGATTTAGGCAGGTATCCCAAACATGCCTCAAATGGCGATGTTTGAGTTGAAGAGTGCTTGGTTTGGCTGTAAGCATGTTGAATATAGTGCAAATGTTCATGCCACAACTTAGGATGTTTTCTACAATACCCATGAAGAAGATGTATCATTGTTATGTTCACCACCTCTGTTTGACCATCTATTTGTGGATGAAAATTTGTACTCTTTTTCAATTTGGTGTCCATGAATCCCCAAAATCTTGACCAAAAATTCCCAACAAAGCAATAATTTTGATCACTAACAATGGATGTGGGAAATCCAAAATTCACCCATACATTCTGAAAGAATAATTGAGCAATTTGTTTAGTTGTAACTTGCTTTTCACCTGCATCAAAATACACATTTTTCTAAACCTATCCACAACTACATACAAATAATCATGACCTGTTTTTGACAATGGAAGGCCTCCTACAAAATCCATAGAAACACTCTCCCACGGTCGTGAAGGAACCAGAAGTGGTGTGTATAATCCTACCTTCCTATTGCTAGGCTTAATGAATGCACATAATAAACATCCTTTAATAAAATGTGACACACTTTCAAGCATACAAGGCCAATAACGATACCTCTATAGATGTGACACCGTCTTACTTACACCAAAATAAGCAGCAATAACAGAAGTATGTGCCTCTCTTATGATGTTAACTCTTTCTCCCTGTGGAATACAAAGCTTGCCAAGATGGTACAACAAGTTATCATGTAAATGATAATCCAATTCCTCTACTTGGTTACCTTGACTCAAGCTTGCATAAACATCTTGAAATCCATTGTCTAATACATATTGCTCAATATAACTTTCATGCAAAATAGAATTATGCTTTAGTAAAGTAGTTTCACTAACAATAGGTCTAGAAAGCATATCAACAACTTTATTGTAGATACCTTTCTTATACCTGATTACCAAGTGGAATTGTTGAAGAAAACCCATCTAATGGAAGTGCCTTGATTGCTGCAAATTTGATTGAGATTGCAAGTATTGCAATTGTTGATGATCAGTGTGAATGATTGTTTCCTTACCCATCAAGTAGTGTTTCCACTTTTTCACACTTTGCACCAATGCATACAATTCCTTGTCATATGTAGGATAGTTAATCACTTCACCATTAAAAGTTTCCGAATGAAAACAGATAGGCTTACCATGTTGCATGAGGACTGCACCCATGGCATAGTCACTAGCATCAGTCTGAATCTAAAATGACTGTCTCAAGTCTAGAAGTGCAAGTACTAGAGATGAATTGATATTTTCCTTTAATGCATCAAAGGCCTTTTGTTGTTTGCCTCCCCACTGAAAAACCTTTTTCACACTTGTCAATGTATGCAAAGGAACTTCTATAGAAGAAAAGTTAGCAATGAATTTCCTCCAATATTGAGATGCTCCCAAAAAACTTCTTACGTCAGTAACTGTCTTGGGCCTTGGCCAATTTAAAATGACATCAATCTTGGAGGGATCCATTTTCAACTCACCTCCTCCAACAATATTACCCAAGTAAACCAAAGAAGTTTTTCCAAACTCACACTTTGACATCTTAAGATACAATTGTTCTTTCTTCAAGACATCAAGTACTTTTCTTACATGCATGACATGTTTATCACGAGATTTACTGAAAATTAAGATGTCATCTAAGTAGACAATAAAAAAATCATCAAGAATGGCCTCAACACATCATTCATCACACACATGAACATAGCAAGAAAATTACATAATCCAAAAGGCATAACTAGCCATTTAAACAATCCTTGTTTTGTTTTGAATGTTGTCTTCCAAATTTCGCCTTCAGCTATTCTAATTTGATGGTAGCCACTCCTTAAGTCCAACTTAGTAAAATACTTTTCATATTTTAATTGATCAAGTAAATGATCTATTCTAGGCAGTGGGTAATGGTTCTTTACCATAATTTTATTCAATGCACAGAAGTCCAAACACATGTGCCGTGTTCCATCCTTCTTTGGCACCAAGACAATAGGTGAACCACATGGCGAGGAATATGGCCTGATGATCCCTTTATCCAACAACTCTTGAATTTTCTTCTTTATTTCCACACTTTCCATCACTGACATCCTATACATGACAATTTTAGGAAGAGGAAAATCTTGTTGCAACTGTATCTCATGTTGGATTCCTCTCTTGGTAGGTAATCCCTTTGGTTCATGAAAAATCTCATCATATTGGTTAGCTACATCAACCAATTCAAATTTCAATTTTGAATCACAACCTTTAAAAACTTCATTATCAACATCATTCTTGGGTTTGATCATTAGAAGCACAAAATTCTTGCTTGAATTCACTAGTATTTTCATCTGCCTTGCATTAACAAGTTAAATATTTAGTTTCTTGCTATGAGCTCTCACAATATATTCTACGTCATCTTTGAACAAATGGTATTTTTTTTCATGTCTATGGAAGATATCTTTTCTTTCATAAAGGTACGGACTTCCCAAAACTATGCCACATATGTCTAAAGGCACAACATCAAGCTCCACTTCATCTATGAAATTTGCAGTAATGGTGAGTTTCAGTTTACACTTTCTAGTAACCTGCAATTGTGCATTGTCACACACCCATCTAAGTGGATATGGTTTATGATGTGGAATGGTTTTCAAGCTTAAACTTTTGACAACGTTTTCAGAGATAAGATTGGCTTAAGAGCCACTGTTGAAAAGTGTATCAATCTTGTTATGTTTTGAGAACACCCTTATGTGAAAAAGTTATATCCTCTTCTTTTCATTTGGAGTTTCACTATGGGAATTTTAAGTAGTATTGATAGCAATGGATTCTTTTCCTTTTATACCCATGGCTGTAATTTTAGTTTCATCACCCGAATCGGATCCCAAATCCTGTTGAGTGGTTGCAGTTGTCTTTTGTTTTCCCTTGTTATTGAATTTTTTTGGTTTCATTTCAGGATGAAGCTTCCAACAATGAGTTTCAACATGACCCTCTTTGGAACAATGTTTGCATGTTAATTTCTCTCCTTCCTTCTTGATAGATGCATTTTTCTTTCCCTTCCCTTTGAAACCCTTTTTTTTTCCTTTACTCTTAAATTTGTAGTATCTTCTTCTGGAGTGTTTTTCCCTCTTGCCTTAAGATGAGTGGCTTGCGTACACACATCATCTAGATTATTGAGATTAAACATTAACATAGTATGCCTAAGGTAATTGCCTAATCCCCCTATGTACTTCAACAACGTGTCTTGTGATTGCAAATCTACACCTAACATTAAAGGCATATTTTCTTAATTCTTGGGTGTAATCTTGCACATTTTGACCTTTAAGCTGTCTAAAATTCTACCAATTCATGATGGCTTTTTGCATATAAACTATAGGGTAGAATTGTCTTTTAATTGCAACAATGAAATCAGACCAAGAAATTGAGATCTTACCATGTTTTTTAATCTCCTCTTGTGTCTTTGATTCCCACCATACTAGTCATACACCCTTCATTCTCAAGGAAGATAACTGAATCTTTATGTCATCCTCTTAAAGGTTTCAAATTCTGCAATAGACCTCCAACTGACGAATCCAATTATCAAGCTTCTCTGCATTCACTTCACCATTATACATGGGCAACTCAAATTTAACATCAAGTCTTAGTAAGGGTGATTTACTAGTTCCTTTTGAGGTATGTTGATGAGTATGAGTGAGGGTTGTGTTAGTGGAAGAAGGTGAATATGCTTGTAAAGAAGAAGATGAAGAAGATGGTGGAGAGGGTGGAGGTTTACCTCCTTTTCCATTGCCTCCATTTCCATTACCTCCTCTTGATGAACCTTCTCCTTTAGGAGGTTTCAAGATTTCACCCTGCAGCCTAGTATTCCTATCTTCATAGAGGACCTTTACCATCTCTTTCATATCAAAGAAAGCCTTCCTGAAGACCTTCTCATCCTCTGTCATGTTTGCAGGTTCTCCTTCATGAGACATGCTCTCTGGAGTCTCAACTACAGCTTGAGGATGAACTGGTGTTGGAGATTGTGGCAACCTTGCCCTCCTTCCCATTGACCCAACTTTAGGGCTTCCAACCAACTTCGCTTCTCCTCTTTTGTGCTTTAACCTTGTAAGAATGACATAAACTTGCAAACAATTAAATCCTTCTTGCATAAAGATAACCTAGTGCTATGATACCAAAATGATCTAAGTAAGAATATTAGTTTGTTGTGCTAAGATCCTCCTCAGTTAAGAAACAAAATGTTATTCATGTGCTTAAGGATTCATGAGTTTTGCAAGTGAAAAATGAGCTTTTATGTTAATTTTATGAGCAATTTTAACATAAATAAGAGATTGAACAACAACATAAAAATGTACAAAACATCACCAAAACACACATCACAACAAGAACATGATGAAGTAGTTCACTCCTCCTGGGCTACATCTCCTTGGTCCACCTTCCAATGTCTTAGGCCTCTCTATTATGCTCAAATGTGTAAAAAGATGTGTTTACAATGCTTAAATGCTTCTGAAACCTACTCTAATG
Source organism: Pinus tabuliformis (assembly GCA_031772625.1). Taxonomy (NCBI): domain Eukaryota; kingdom Viridiplantae; phylum Streptophyta; class Pinopsida; order Pinales; family Pinaceae; genus Pinus; species Pinus tabuliformis. Next base: position 709,439,148 of record CM062807.1, on the reverse strand, counting down.
AGTCCATAATGTCCAAAAATGGTTACCTAACCTTTTCTGCTCCCCAATTTGGTCAAAAATTGGAGAAGTCATGACCTCTCCTAGTTTTCCCACAATTCACTCTACATTTTCCCCAAAATCCAATAATAAACCCGTAAATTTTCCCAAAATTTCACTATCAGAGCGACAAATTCCCCAATTTTCGGGTGGATTTATCGAACCGATAACTAGCCCATTAAAACCCACCAGAAGTTACATTAAATGTCAATACATGGTCACATGGGGCAGTTGGGAGATGCCACATTTGGTGGTTAAGATAACCATTGGCAGCGGGTGTAGATAAAACCCGCCAGCAATTACATTAAATGCCAATACGTGGTCACATGGGGCAGTCTGGAAGGGCGGTTTGGAGACTGTTGGATTTGGTGGTTAACATAACCGTCGGTGATGGGTGTTCACATGGCAGAGACCATTGAAGGTTAGGCATTGGCAATCAGCAAGTGGCGGTCACATTAATTACACGGAGGCGTTCACATGGGGGGTGGTTAAGTCCGCCCAAACCCCCAAACCTTACTGCATGAAAATTTAAATACATGTGACACCCTTATAGGATAAGATCTGCGGTAGTGGTGTATTGGCATTGGAGTTTGTTGTGTGTTGGGAGGTCGGCATTCGACCGCCGTTGCCTCCGCCCAGTTGTTGAACCAACTTTTAGTGGCCTTCGGCTGGGCCATGTGTCAGCCTGTGGTTGGCCACTATTACAACCAATAAAAACCATAAATTTCCGACCAATCAAAGTGTGTCGCTTGGCATGATATAACTCACCATCAATAAACCTAGTCAGCACCCCATCACAATGCCCTGTCAGTGCCACGTCAATAGAACGGATTGCTGACTGGGTTGTCCATTTTTTTTAAAATTCACATGTTTGACAAAGTGGACAAAACTCATTTCTGGAGTCATATAGAGTTTGTTTCACGCAAAATGAGTTGCGTCGGATTCAGGATGATGAGCACTACGCAGTCATTCAAGTTCCATACCATTCTGACGACTTTTGTTTTTTATCATAATTCTGAGCACCTGATCACAAAGTCAAAAGGGCCCCAAAAGTGTGGCATGTGCATTAATTTTGCATGTGTAGATAGCAGATCTATATTTACCATGCATAATTTTCATACATGGTATCTTTGTTTCTACTATGTATACTCATACATAAATGCTTCTTTCTATTCCTTTTAAGTTATTTTATATATATTGGCTCTTTATCCTTTTAAATTTTCAATTACATCACATTTGGTAAGCTATAATTTTAGATTAAATTCGTTTGATTAGTTCTAGTTTTGTGATCACATTTTACTTGTTTAAGTTTTAGCTTCATTTATAATCAATTTTGAATATGTTTTCTTAGCAAGAACCAAATTGGTCTTTAGAGTGTTTCTATAAGATTATTTTATCCATAGAGTTGAACAGACACATTATAGCCATTGATTCTACCATTACGAGCAACAATGTATGCTAGCCAACAAGTTAAACTTGATCAAACATCTTTTCACTTAGTTTAGTTAAGAAATTTTCAATTGATGGATGAATGTTAAGATTATTTTGAAATCATTAAACTACATAGTTAATAGAGTACAATTATAAGAGCCATTAAACCTTTTGAGGCATTGAAACTTTATAGCTTGATTTTCTCAATGGCAGCCTTAGATTGAAAAGATTAGTTATTGCTTTAAAGTTGTATTTCTTTGGATTAACGTAGTTTAATTCTAAATAGAATTTATATTATTTTCAATAGTAGTTTTAATTTGAATTTCATTTTTATTTCTAACCTTATTTAAAACTTGTACTAATTACTAAGTAGAACCTTTAAAAAGACTAAAATTGATTCCTCATATATAATGGAAGTGTTTCATAAGTTTACTAACCTTGGTAACAATTTCAAGTGAAAGCCATTTTTCTTTTTAATTTGGTAAATTGTAGCATGATGGAAGTTTGTCACAATTTTCAACTTCCTAATTCCCTTGCAAGTTATTTCTCTACTACATAGGATAGATATGGAGATAGACACCTCTAACAATCGCTATATTTCTAAGTAGGTGCCCAATGTACAATGAGGTACCTCATCTACTTATTTTAGATATTCACAACAATACCAAAGATCAAAATTTCAACCATGTCACTATTTCAATCAAAGAACAGAAGAAATAAGAGAGAGAGAAGGCACTAATTATGACTCCAGCATCCGCATTGTAATGACAAATTTCCAATTTTAACACTTGTGATTTTTGCAGCTTAGTTTTGAAGGCCAAACCTCATAAAAACCATGATGAATCGTTGCCAAAAACTAGGTTCCTTCCTATTTTATTTTTTTTCTCTATGTTTATGTTTAACCTAGGTCACATTTATGTCTCACTGCTATATGGATTTTTGTTTATCCCTTTCATTAATAGGAATCTATATCAGTGTTTTTGGTGATTAACTAGCTAGTGTTTATATACAATTCATGATTTGTGTCCATAGTTCTGATCAAATAAATAGTTAAAGGAAGTTTTCCAATGGTTGCACTAGAATTTGAAGAGAGCTAGAATGAGGGTGCACACCCAAGTGACCACAAAGTTGCAGTGTGACCTTTATCATCACCTTGATGGCCACTTCCTTTGAATTTTTAATACATGCAACTCACACACCTCTAGGGTCTAGTGATCTCCTCTCAACAAATCCATTTTCTATTTTCTTTCAGAGGCTCTTGATCTCCATCAAATTCAGACCATTCAAATATACGCCCTCATAAATGTTGCCAAGTTTGGACACTAGGAAATCTCATAAAAGTCCCACTTTGTAAGTTGAAACAAAGGAAAAAGACCACCTAGTTAGCAAGGAATTTCTAGTGACTACCCCTAGACCCCAATTTTCCCTCAATGAAAACACTTGCTCCTTTTTGCCTTAAATTGGACTTCTTGTCATGAACAGTGACACCAACAGTCACCTCCCAGCCTACCCGTGTAGTAGCGCAGCCCACTATGTGCGACCACGACCCCTGTGATATACCAATCCTGCACGCAACCTCCATCTCGCGCAACTCCCTTACAGACTCTTTTATAGTCCTGCACTCTCTTTCAACTGCTTGGAGCGCTGAGACTGTGCTCTCCACGAATAGTTAGGTGGTCGCACCACATGTGCGAGGCTTCAATTTACCTTCCAACTTGGTCCACGGGCACCCCTCAATTACCCTTGCATCCATCAGTGCGTCGCGTTCTTCCTTGTATGGTGCGCTCCCCTGTTTACTTTGTCTAGTAAGGTGCGGTCGCAGCCATGGTAGTAGGGCCACAAATTCTTCTAACGTAGTAGTATGGCTGGCTATACCTTGTCTCATCGTGCTTGGTTTCTTGGTGAAGCATGCTTGCGTGACTTTGATTTCCAGTTTGTTGATTTCTTCGTCCAATATCATGCTTTTCTTTCTCAACCATACCCAATCTTCTTTGAGTTCACGAAGTTTCAAGTTCCCTCGCCGAATGGCTTCCTGTAACTGCATAATTCTTTTACCCGGGTCCTCGCGTACTGTCCTAACTGTGGGAGCTGTTGTATGGGGATTCCTCTTTGCTCTTATGGTCTCGTCTCTTCTTGTCAGTGTTGGAGTCATTTCCACACTCAGGTTTTTGCTCGTGGCTTCATAGGCCCATTGAACTGCTAGTATGCGCAAGTCCCAATCAGTTCGTCTCACATGGTGAACTCTGTTCATGATTCCAGACAGCTTTTTGAATGCTTTGACATGGAATATTTGTGGTGTGCATTGCTTTTCTTGCTGCTACGTCTGGTTCCGATTTTCAATCCTTAGTCTACGGTGTGCTTGTGTGGTCTGCACGACACACGTCTACACCCATCGACACAAGTGGGTGCACAAGCTGCTTCGTCCTGGCTGCCCGGCTCTCATTCGACACTGGGGGCTTCCAAACCGTAAGCACATCCACCTTCTACATTCGCGCCAGTTTACAATGGTCTCCTGATGTGTACTCCACCATCGTGAGGGTGTTGCGCGCAATGCCCATTCCAGCGCATCGTACCACTGCTGTTTCGGTACTGTGCTTTCAAATTTGTCTAGGAATTCATCCACCGATGTCACTCCATCATATGTTGGCAGTTCCCTTGCCTCTGTCATCATGCAACGCAATGATCTAATCATCATGTTGCAATTCAGCGTTGTCACTTCGTGCAACTGGTTCTGCCAACGTTCTACTTCTTTGTCTGAATCCAAAGTACAAGAGCTGTCGCACTCCCATAAGATTCTCCCATCTGCAGTCAGGTTCACCCACTCCTGGTCTCGCGCCATTATTTGGTAAATATAATCCAGCTCATTGTCACTTTCATCGTCGCGCATTGGTTCTGTGTAGCGCACTCCTTCGGCTGGGTCTAACAGGACTACTACGCGTAGAGACTTTCTCTTGAATATCATCTTCCACTTCTTCAGATTGATAACTCCATTCATATCAGTGGCTGAGTCTATTCCTAACATTGCGGGATAGGGATTGTTGTCATCGACAATCTCTATTACTTCAAAGTCCATTTGTGTGCTTGCCCCTTCGATATCAACTGTCACCCCTGGCAACCTCCCCATGGGAAAAATCTTCTATTGGTTCGCCATTCATAATTGAATAGGGGACCATTGTAACGAGGGCCTACCCATACGTTCCCATATTTGCTTTGGTAATACATTCACATCTGAACCCAAGTCTAGGATTACCTGATCCATTTCATACTCACCAATCTACGCAGTCAACCTCATCTCCCTTCCAGTGTGCAATGTATGCTTCCCCAATTTCCAGACTACGCATGGTTCTCTTGACCCCGCACACCTAGTGATCAACCCTTGTAGTCCCTTAACTGCCTTGTTGTCACACAATAGTTTCATGCATGTCTCCAGAAAGGTAGTAAGCATAGAAGGATCCCTCCCTAGCTCTGGTTGATCCTTACTACCTAAAGTGGAGGTCTCCGCGAAGCTCTTCTTAGCTTCCATGAGCGTCTCCTTTGCACATTCTAAGTCAAACTTGGGTTCCTTTCTATGAGCCTTGCGAACCCATGTATCTTCCTCGGGCTGCTTCCCCTTATCCTCCCCTGTGGTCGACCCGCTTCTAAGCACCATGTTCACATTTGGGTCTTCTTCGCGCAGTTCAGACCTCATCATTTGGATATTCTGAGTCGGAGAACGCTGGAGTACCCCTTTCTCGCACATCTGTGTGATCAACGCAGGACAATCTATCATTTCATGATCAAACTAAGCACAGTATGAATAGGATGTTCTTGTAAGGTTGGTACAATCGCGGGTGTAGTGCCCTGGTCCCCCACAATTGTAGCAAATTAACTGTATGCGGCCCTTTCCTGGTCCCATTCCTCCTCATCCTTGACCTCGCCCCTGAAATCCAGCGCATGCCATCCCTACAGCTGGGTCAAGGCCTCGCATTTCTGTCTGCATTATATAGGCTGGGGTCCGATCCATCATTAACTTGTAGTTGTGACAAGTGCGCTCGTCGTGGCCTACCGACCTGCAGAAATTACAAAACAACTGTTGGGGAGTCTGTGTATACTTCTGCAACAAATGACAATTATCCGTTGTGTGTTTTCCTCCTATCTGACAGATCGCGCACCATAACATGGGTGTTGCACTTGGCCTTGCTTGTGCCTCCGATCTCAACGGCATTAGCCCCCCTCCTGCCAAGTAGTTCACGAATACTGGATAGTGATCATTGTGATGGCCCTGGCCTTTGGATTTTATGCACCATACTTCCTCGTGTGCCTCTGGCCATGGTGCCCTATCTTGCTTCAAGCTCTACATTTCCAAGTAGAGATTTTGTAGTTGCGCGTGGATTTGTTGAACTCCCAACCCCGGATCTTGTATCGGTGTCTCATGCAACCTCATCGCCATTTCCAACGCTTCGGCCTGGGTGGAAAATTTCTATTATGACAACGTTGTCCTCAAGTGGGGTGTCAGGGATGCCACAAAACATGTGCGATGTTGTGCATTTGTGAGCGTCATATTAGCCTCGCGGATCATACTCTTCAACCGCTGATCCAGATCCCAGGGGGTCTCGCCTGGAAACATCACGATCTCTTTAAACCTGATGATTGATTGTGTTTCTAATTTCAGCCCACTAGATTCTATGTTCAATGCATTTTAGATCTTTGCTATCCCCGCGTTTGGGTGGTCATTAGAGTGCTTGATATACCATGTCAGCGCACGATCCTGCAGCGCACTCACCAATGTATCCTTCTTAATGTTGTCGTCTGTGACCCCTTGCACTTCCCACATTGCTCTTACCATGAACCAGAACTGGTCCAGATCCTCATTCCCTACTGCTCTAAATACGGGTAACTTGATCGTGCTCGCCATGCTGAAATGCGAGGTTGGTGGAGGTGTAGTGGGTGGAGATGGAGGTGAGGGAGGTGAAGCGGGTGGTGGCATGGGTGGAGGTGATAACTACGGAATGCACTGCCATATCAAACTGACCACACTTCTCGAAGAGACCTAAGTGAGCTCTTCCTTGCCCTCTCATGAAGGTGAAATTAAGGGATTGTTTCCTAATTCCTTGCTATCTTTGTAGATCTTTCTGCTCCGTGTCGTCCCAAACATTAATGTATTCGCATAACCTGCTTTTCACATAAAAACATCTTAATCCAGGTATTCAAAGATTTAATGTACTTACCTCACGGTCCTTTGAGAAAACGTTGTTCTGCTTCACTGTAGCTCACAGTCGTGTCTACCGCAAACTCAGTGATAAATCCCCCTATTATTCGGTCGAGCCAATGGTCCATAGCTCACGCGATCTTGTCTTCTGATGCCTCTAGTCTGCGCACTAGTTCCGGAGTCCACACTATCAGTTGGTCGAGATTACACCTTCCCTGGCTGTTGGCTAATCTCGTGATCCACTCATACAGTTCAGAGGGAAAGGATGCAAAGAAAATCTCGTGGGTTTTCGTATACACGTACTGATCCAGCCACCTTTTCTCAGATACCTGCGGAGTTCTATTTTCTTGTGTCGCGAACTCGTGAATCTTCTTGTCCAACCACTCCTTAATTTCATTCTTTGTTGGCTTCCAGTGGCATGACATCATACATCCCTTAGGAAGATCTCGGTCCCAACAATGGAACCATTTGTTGGCTATGTGGGGTCTGACCCAGGTTCAGCAGTGAGTTTAGCTAAGAAAATCCCGATACTACTAGCCCTTTCGGCAACAGTCCGCAGAGTGCAGACTGAGGTATCACCCGAAGTAGTATGGGAGGGTGTTGGAACCAGGTTTCTACACCCTAGGGATGTCTTAATGAAGTTCTGGAGGTTCGCGATCCTAATTTTTGCGCTGCGCGCAGCTTTCTATTATTCGCAACCTATGCACGCTTTTGTGAATACAATATTATTCCGATCTGATCCTTACTGTGTTATTATATTAGTGCTTGACTTAGTCTGTGTTGACCCAATATTTTTATTACTTATTCAACTTTCAAATAAGCGCGCATACTCGAAAACAATATAAGTGTGTAAAGATAACCAGAACATAGAAATACAGATCTACTAACAGACACACAATATTTTGAATCAATCTTATCTTTATTAATACTCAAGTTCAGTTACAGACTCGATTCCGCCCTACGCACTCAGATGCAAGGGTCCACACACTCAGCTGCAGACTCTACTAGGCCTCTACGCACTGAGCTGCAGAGCCTCGACCTACCACTACAACCCACTACACTTCAGATCCTCTTCTATCTTCTCACCATGTCGTCGCATCTATCTATTACTTTTTTAAAAACTCAGAAAAAATTTTCTTTACACTTAGAGCCTCGCTCTATTTATACAATCCCATGGTCTGTGGACCATGGATAAGCCAACACACTTTACATTAAATTACATTATTTTAGGGCAGAAAAACCTAGTCTCTTGAGCTTCACGCCCGCATTTCGGTGGTCTTTACATTACATTGACCAAAACTCGGGCTTTAAGCCCCAAAAATATGTTATTTGGGGGGTCTGCTGCCCAACAAGGTGTTCACATGAGGGGTGATTAAGTCCGCCCAACCCCCCAAACCTTGCGGCATGAAACTTTAAATACATGTGGTGCCCCTATAGGTTAAGATCTGTTGCAGTGGTGTATTGGCATTGGAGTTTGTTTTGTGTTGGGAGGTCGGTGGTTCGACCCCTGTTGCCTTCGCCAGGTCATTGAACTAACTTTTAGCTGGGCCATGTGTCAGCCCGTGATTGGCCTTTATTCCAACCAATAAAAACCATAAATTTCTGACCAATCGGAGCATGCCACTTGGCACGATCTAACTCGCCATCAATAAACCCAATTAGTACCACATTACCATGCCCTATCAGCACCACCTACGCAGTTCAGTCAGTGCCACGTCAGCAGTACAAACCGCTGACTGGGCTATCCATTTTTTTTTAAATTCATCTGTTTGACAAAGTGGATAGAACTCATTTATAGAGTCATATGGAGGTTGTTTCACGTGAAACAAGTTGCGACGGATTCAGGATGAAGAGAACTACACATTCACTTAGGTTCGACACCATTTTGATGACTTTCATTTTTGAGCATAATTCTGAGCACCTGATCATTCCTCCCCACTAGAAGCCTTTTGGACCCCAAAAGATCACTTTCAATTGTCCAAAAGGTAAGGATACAGTTCCCTCACCTTTCCAATCTCTATTCATTTGTATTTTGAAGGATTTGTTCCCTTGAGCCCCACTCGAAGATAATCAACACTTCCTCTTTTCGATGTCCTTGTTCTTCTGTCAAGTATAGTGTCTTGCTGAAGCTCATCAAGGAATTCTGGAGAAAATTCTTCAATAGATGGAATTTGAATATTCTCTCCTTGATCTTCAATCAAAGGAGGCTCATAAAATCTTAAGTTATCAACATTAACAACAACATAAATTTGCATGTATGAAGGTAAATCCAACCAGAAGGCATTGTTACCAATCTTTTCCAAAATTCTGAATGGACCATATCTAATTGGTTTTAGTTTTTTACCTTCTCCTTGGAGCCTCTCTTTTCTAATGTGAAGCCAAACTTCATCACCAGCTTGGAACTTGTGATCTACACGATGCTTGTCGTGCCTTGCTTTGTATTTGCCTTGGCTCTTTTCAAGTTGTTCTTGAACTCTTTAGTGTACCAATTGGATTTGTTCAATGAACTTTCTTGCTTTGTCTATGTCACTATGACCATCAATAGCAACATCTTTGCCAAAAATGAAATCCAAAGAAGATTTAGGCAGGTATCCCAAACATGCCTGAAATGGCGATATTTGAGTTGAAGAGTGCTTGGTCTGGTTGTAAGCATGTTGAATATAGTGCAAATGTTCATGCCACAACTTAGGATGTTTTCTGCAATACCCACGAAGAAGATGTATCACTATTATGTTCACCACCTCTGTTTGACCATCTATTTGTGGATGAAAATTTTTACTCTTTTTCAATTTGGTGTCCATGAATCCCCACAATCTTGACCAAAAAATCCCAACAAGGCGATAATCTTGATCACTAACAATGGATGTGGGCAATCCAAAATGCACCCATACATTCTGAAAGAATAATTGAGCAGTTTGTTTAGCTGTAAATTGCTTTTTACATGCATCAAAATACACATTTTTTTGAACCTATCCACAACTACATACAAATAATCATGACCTCTTTTTGACAATGGAAGGCCTCCTACAAAATCCATAGAAACACTCTCCCACGGTAGTGAAGGAACGAGAAGTGGTGTGTACAATCCTACCTTCCTATTGCTAGGCTTATTGACTACACATAATAAACATCCTTTAATAAAATGCGACACACTTTCAAGCATACAAGGCCAATAATGATACCTATGTAGATGTGCCACCGTCTTACTTACATCGAAATAACTAGAAATAAGAGAAGTATGTGCCTCTCTTATGATGTTAACTCTTTCTCCCTGTGGAATGCAAAGCTTGCCAAGATGGTACAACAAGTTATCATGTAAATGATAATCCAATTCCTCTACTTGGTTACCTTGACTCAAGCTTGCATAAACATCTTGAAATCCATTGTCTAATACATATTGCTCAATATAACTTTCATGCAAAACAGAATTATGCTTAAGTAAAGTAGTTTCACTAACAATAGGCCTAGAAAGCATATCAACAACTTTATTGTAGATACCTTTCTTATAACCAAGTGGAATTGTTGAAGAAAACCAATCCAATGGAAATGCCTTGATTACTGCAAATTTGATTGAGATTGCAAGTATTGCAATTGTTGATGATCAGTGTGAATGATTGTTTCCTTACCCATCAAGTAGTTTTTCCACTTTTTCACACTTTGGACCAATGCATACAATTCCTTGTCATATGTAGGATAGTTAATCACTTCACCATTAAAAGTTTCCGAATGAAAATAGATAGGCTTGCCATGTTGCATGAGGACTGCACCCATGGCATAGTCACTAGCATCAGTCTGAATCTAAAATGATTGTCTCAAGTCTAGAAGTGCAAGTACTAGAGATGAAATGATATTTTCCTTCAATGCATCAAAGGCCTTTTTTTGTTTGCCTCCCCAAAGAAAAACCTTTTTCACACTTGTCAGTGCATGCAAAGGAACTTCTATAGAAGAAAAGTTAGCAATGAATTTCCTCCAATATTGAGTTGCTCCCAAAAAAATTCTTACCTCAGTAACTATCTTGGGCCTTGGCCAATTTAAAATGACATCAATCTTGGAGGGATCCATTTTCAACTCACCTCCTCCAACAATGTCACCCAAGTAAACCAAAGAAGTTTTTCCAAACTCACACTTTGACATCTTAAGATACAACTGTTCTTTCTTCAAGACATCAAGTACTTTTCTTACATGCATGACATGTTCATCACGAGATTTACTGAAAATTAAGATGTCATCTAAGTAGAATATAAAAAACTCATCAAGAAATGGCCTCAACACATCATTCATCACACACATGAATGTAGCAGGAGCATTACATAAGCCAAAAGGCATAACTAGCCATTCAAACAAACCTTGTTTTATTTTGAATGTTGTCTTCCAAATTTTGCCTTCAGCTATTCTAATTTGATGGTAGCCACTCCTTAAGTCCAACTTAGTAAAATACTTTTCATATTTCAATTGATCAAGTAAATGATCTATTCTAGGCAGTGGGTAATGGTTCTTTACTGTAATTTTATTCAATGCATGGAATTCCACACACATGTGCCATGTTCCATCCTTCTTTGGCACCAAGACAATAGGTGAACCACATGGCAAGGAAGATGGCCTGATGATCCCTTTATCCAACAACTCTTGAATTTTCTTCTTTATTTCCGCACTTTCCATCACTAACATCCTATACATGACAATGTTAGGAAGAGGACAATCTTGTTGCAACTGTATCTCATGTTGGATTCCTCTCTTGGGAGGTATCCCTTTGGTTCATGAAAAATCTCATCATATTGGCATCAACCAATTCAGATTTCAATTTTGAATCACAACCTTTAAAAACTTCATTATCAACATCATTCTTGGGTTTGATCATTAGAAGCACAAAATTCTTGTTTGAATTCACTAGTGTTTTCATCTGCCTCGCATTAACAAGTGAAATATTTAGTTTCTTGCTATGAGCTCTCACAATATATTCTACTTCATCTTTGAACAAATGGCATTTGTTTTCATGTCTATGGAAGATATCTTTTCTGTCATAAAGGTACAGGCTTCCCAAAACTATGCCACATATGTCTAATGGCACAACATCAAGCTCCACTTCATCTATGAAATTTGCAGTAATGGTGAATTTCAGTTTACACTTTCTAGTATCCTGCAATTGTGCATTGTCGCACACCCATCTAAGTGGATATGGTTTATGATGTGGAATGGTTTCCAAGTTTAAACTTTTGACAATGCTTTCAGAGATAAGATTGGCTTAAGAGCCACTGTCGAAAAGTGTATCAATCTTGCTATGTTTTGAGATCACCCTTATGTGAAAAAGTTATATCCTCTTCTTTTCATTTGGAGTTTCATTGTGGGAATTTTAAGTACTAATGCTAGCAATGGATTCTTTTCCTTTTATACCCATGGTTGTAATTTTAGTTTCATCACCCGAATTGGATCCCAAATCCTGTTGAGTGGTTGCAATTGTCTTTTGTTTTCCCTTGTTGTTGAATTTTTTTGGTTTCATTTCAAGATGAAGCTTCCAACAATGAGCTTCATCATGACCCTCTTTGGAACAATGTTTGCATGTTAATTTCTCTCCTTCCTTCTTGATAGATACATTTTTCTTTCCCTTCCCTTTGAAACCCTTTTCTTTTCCTTTACTCTTAAATGGATTTTTAGTATCTTCTTCTGGAGTGTTTTTCCCTCTTGCCTCAAGATGAGTGGCTTGCATACACACATCATCTAGATTATTGGGATTAAACATTAACATAGTATGCATAAGGTAATTGTCTAAACCCCTTATGTACCTCAGCGACATGTCTTGTGATTGCAAATCTACACCTAACATTAAAGGCCTATTTTTTGAATTCTTGGGTGTAATCTTGCACATTTTGACCTTTAAGTTGTCTAAAATTCTGCCAATTCATGATGGCTTTCTGCATATAAGCTAGAGGGTAGAATTGTCTTTTAATTGCAGCAATGAAATCAGACCAAGAAATTGAGATCTTACCGTGTTTTTTAATCTCCTCGTGTGTCTTTGATTCCCACCATATTAGTGATGCACCCTTCATTCTCAAGGAAGATAACTGAATCTTTATGTCATCCTCTTAAAGGTTTCGAATTCTGCAATAGACCTCCAACTGACGAATCCAATTATCAAGCTTCTCTACATTCACTTCACCATTATACATGGGCAACTCAAATTTAACATCAAGTTTTAGTAAGGGTGATTTACCAGTTCCTTTTGAGGTATGTTGATGAGTATGAGTAAGGGTTGTGTTAGTGGAAGAGGGTGAATATGCTTGTGAAGAAGAATATGAAGAAGATGGTGGAGAGGGTGGAGGTTTACCTCCATTTCCATTACCTCCTTTTCCATTGCCTCCATTTCCATTACCTCCTCCTGAAGAACCTTCTCCTTTAGGAGGTTTGGAGATTTCACCCTACAGCCTGGTATTCCTATCTTCATAGAGGACCTTTACCATCTCTTTCATATCAATGAAAGCCTTCCTGAAGACCTTCTCTTCTTCCGTCATGTTTGTAGGTTCTCCTTCATGAGACATGCTCTCTGGAGTCTCAATTACAACTTGAGGATAAACTGGTGTTGGAGATTGTGGCAACCTTGCCTCCTTCCCCTTGACCCAACTTTAGGGCTTCCAACCAGCTTCGCTTCTCCTCTTTTGCACTTTAACCTTGTAAGAATGATATAAACTTGCAAACAATTAAATCGTTCTTGCACAAAGAAAACCTAGTGCTATGATACCAAAATGATCTGATTAAGAATATTAGTTTGTTGTGCTAAGATCCTCCTCAGATTAGAAACAAAATGTTATTCATGTGCTTAAGGATTCATGAGTTTTGCAAGTGAAAAATGAGTTTTTATGTTAATTTTATGAGCAATTTTAACATAAATAAGAGATTGAACAACAACATAAAAATGTACAAAACATCACCAAAAACACATCACAACAGGAACATGATGAAGGAGTTCACTCCTCCTGGGCTATGTCTCCTTGGTCGACCTTCCAATGTCTTAGGCCTCTCTATTATGCTCAAATGTGTTATGTCCAAAAATGGTTATCTAACCTCTTCTGCTCCCAATCTGGTCGAAAATTGGAGAAGTCATGACCTCTCCTAGTTTTCCCACAATTCACTCTACATTTTCCCCAAAATCCAGTAACAACCCCGTAAATTTTCCCGAAATTCCGCTATCAGAGCAACAAATTCCCCAATTTTCGAGTGGATTTGTCAAACCGATAACTAGCCCATTAAAACCTGCCAATAGTTACATTAAATCTCAATACGTGGTCACATGGGGCGGTTGGGAGACGCTGGATTTGGTGGTTAAGATGACCATCGGCAGCGGGTGTTGATAAACCCACCAGCGATTACATTAAATGTCAATACGTGGTCACATGGGGCAGTCCGGAAGGGCAGTTTGGAGACCGTTGGATATGGTGGTTAACATAACCATCGGCGACGGGTGTTCACATGATGGAGACCGTTGAAGGTTAAACATTGGCGGTCAGAGGGTGGCGGTCACATTAACTACACGGAGGCGTTCAGATGGGGGGTGGTTAAGTCCGGCCAAGCCCCCAAACCTTACTGCATGAAAATTTAAATACATGTGGCGCCCTTATAGGTTAAGATCTGCGGTAGTGGTGTATTGACATTGGAGTTTGTTGTGTGTTGGGAGGTTGGCGTTCGATCCCTGTTGCCTCCGCCCAGTCGTTGAACCAACTTTTAGTGGCCTCCGGCTGGGCCATGTGTCAGCCTATGGTTGGCCACTATTTCAACCAATAAAAACCATAAATTTCTGACCAATCAGAGTGTGCCACTTGGCACGATCTAACTTGCCATCAATAAACTCAATTAGCACCACATCACAATGCCCTGTCAGTGTCACGTCAACAGTACAGACTACTGACTGGGTTGTCCAATTTTTTTAAAATTCACATGTTTGAAAAAGTGGACAGAACTCATTTTTGGAGTCATACAAAGTTTGTTTCATGTGAAACGAGTTGCACCGGATTCAGGATGACGAGCACTACACGGTCATTCAGGTTCCATACCATTCTGACGACTTTTGTTTTTTATCATAATTCTGAGCACCTGATCACAAAGTCAAAAGGGCCCCAAAAGTGTGGCACGTGCATTAATTTTGCATGTGTAGATAGCAGATTTATATTTACTATGCATAATTTTCATACATGGTATCTTTGTTTCTACTTTGTATACTCATATATAAATTCTTCTTTCTATTCTTTTTAAGTTATTTTATATATATTAGCTCTTTAATCCTTTAAATTTTCAATTACATTACATTTGGTAAGCTATAATTTTAGATTAAATTCATTTGATTAGTTGTAGTTTTATGATCACATTTTACTTGTTTAAGTTTTAGCTTCATTTATAATCAGTTTTGAATATGTTTTCTTAGCAAGAACCAAATTGGTCTTTAGAGTGTTTCTATAAGATTATTTCATCCATAGAGTTGAACAGACACATTATAGCCATTGATTCTACCATTACGGGCAACAATCTATGCTAGCCAACAAGTTAAACTTGATCAAACATCTTTTCACTTAGTTTAGTTAAGAAATTTTCAGTTGATGAATGAATGTTAAGATTCTTTTGAAATCAATTAAACTACGTAGTTAATAGAGTACAATTATAAGAGCCATTATACCTTTTGAGGCATTGAAACTTTATAGCTTGATTTTCTACCAGTGAAAACATGGCAGCCCTAGATTGAAAAGATTAGTTATTTCTTTAAAGTTGTATTTCTTTGGATTAACGTAGTTTAATTCTAAATAGAATTTATATTATTTTAAAAAGTAGTTTTAATTTGAATTTCATTTTTATTTCTAACCTTATTTAAAACTTGTACTAATTACTAAGTAGAACCTTTAAAAAGACTAAAATTGATTCCTCATATATAATGGAATTGTTTCATAAGTTTACTAACCTTCGTTGATAATTAGTATCTTAACTTATGTAATAAATTAGCCTAGAATCTATGTTGTTAGACCATGAATAAAAGAATAAACAAAAAGATAAATAGAGAATAAAAACATAACAACAATAGAGAGTAAAGGATATCAAATGAGACAATTTTAAAAGAAAATGTTGGAAGCAACAAGTAAATGATCATTAACCATAAAATAACTTATATGTCTTAGCTTAACAATATGGCTCCTAAGGTGCATTAATTGCTTAGCATAATCATAATTCTATCTTTGTCACACCTAGAGCAAGAAAATATGCTTCATTGTGGTTACATCAATGTTATTTTGCAATAGGCATGCATAACTGAGAGATGCATCATTAATGGATAAGAAGGTTCTATCAAAATATGACTATAGGTTGGTCAATGCTTGCTTCCTAAGATAGATTTATCGATCATGTTCTCTATCTAGTAGAACTCAAAAGTTAGTGTGCCTACTAGGAGGTTTTGAGTTAAAAGGTTGAATGTTGGCACTATCGAGCATTATGTGCAAAAATTGAAATCATATGTGATGCCATATAAGAGCATTCTGACAACCTTGACATGTATTTATCTTGGTGTAATCTATGTCGATTTATTTCATGCATTAGTTGTGCATCCAAGATTGGATCATGTTGACTTAGAATCATCTATTTAGCATGTGTTTTCCATGCTCAATAAAACTAAAGTAATGATCAAACTCAACCAAAATGCCCAAGGTTGATTATTCATGGCCACCTAACTAGATTAAATAATAATTTTCTTGTTGACACATATCATATTATATCATGACTCATTTGTGAATCTTCATTTTAATATCTCATATTTGTTTCTCATCCACACACTTCTATCTTCTCCTTCATGCATTAATGTGACTAACACCTCTAACTTTATTTTGGAAGGTTTGGAGAAGACATAATTACTTCACAACTTCTTAACCGTAGTTGTTAATTTTAGTATGAATATCAAGTGTAAAAATTTAGGTATGCATTAATGAACCAAAATAATATTAATTTGTATAGGTCAAAACCTTGTTCCTTAACTCACTCTTAATCAAGTTAGGTCTTCAGTCTCATCGGGTTTGTGGTGGTATTGGAAATAGAACACAACTAAAGCCTTTACGAAGTACAAGCATGTAAATGGATACGAGTGGTTGTGCTCAAGGCCCATTGTTCGACGATTGAAAAAATTGTAGAGGCTCAAAGAAAAAAGAGAAAATTTGGCTTTTAGACTACACAACCTATGGAATGATATCACATAACCTAAAAAATATTTATTTGCATGGTCATTAATAATAGGTTAACTACTTGTAAATAGGAGTCTGCCCAATTGTTCAAGCTTACCTTCCATAATATGATTGCCGAAGTGTTAAATCTCACCTACAATATCATTGTGTCTATTAACTTGCATATCTTTTAAAAGCAAGATGCTTTGAAGATGAGTTGCTTTGAACACTCGATACAAGTTAGTGATGTCAGACTATGTTTTTTCGATAAAAATAAGCTTTTCTGTGGGTGGACATTTTCCTATTGTTGACTTTTCTTCGCCTGAGGACCCGCTTAGACATATTGCAATATGTACGTTTATTTGAAAAAGGACAAATAAATAGTACTTAGTTTATGCTGTAAGTCAAAGTGGAGTTGGATAATGCTCATATTGGAAATAAATACTAATCCATATTGTTGACTTTTTCATGTATTTTAATCTCAAAATCAAATATCTGCACCATAAATGGAACTCTCATGTGGAGAGTCCAACACCTTTTGCCAAATCCGTGTAGTCAAACCAAAGTGGTGTGTTAATTAAGTTCTCAGACGCAACCTTTGAATGATAATGTTATGCAAACGCACAATAAGTGATGCCGCCGTGGGGCTTTGAATCTTCTAATTTGAAATATTATAAAAGAAAACAGTTATTATCCTAATAGATTAAAATATGGAAAGAAATATGGAATTAAATTATCAGAAGTTGCGTTAGATGCTTGTCCTCGTGTGGACTTCATCGAATTGTTTAGATGCTGTAATTTTCATTTTTGAATTTCGAAGATAGTTCCTTAACATGTACATTAGATAAAGCTCTCATCTCAGTTGAACATGAAGCAGCTATGACAACATACTCTTAAGAATTTATATCAAAGTTGTGTTACATATTGCAGATACTCATTTTTCACATTCGTACTGTGTGAAGGATCTCATAACGGTTATACAACCTATTTCACTTCAAATTCTTTGTTGCATACATTAGCTTTGGGCCAACAGCTTGTGATCTGATCTCTTCAGATGGTTTCCAGCATGTTGTGTTGTATTAATTTAATTTAAGAAAACACTTTCTGTAACAAACAAAAGCTGAGTTCTAGAACTCAGCTGATTCTAAACTAATGCAGATACTCTTACAATACCCACCATTTACGAGAATAGTCATTAACAAATATAACATAATACCTGTGCTTGGACATGGATGCTGTCGAGAATGGTTGACACACATCTGAATGGACTCTCTCTAGAATAGACTCTGCTCGACTGTCTCTATCTCCAAAGGAAGACTTGGTTTATTTTCCCAAAGTACAACCCTTGCAAGTATCAACTTTCTCGAGCATACCTTTGAGAAGACCAGTAGAGATTTGTTGCAATAAATTCAAAGCCCCATGATGCAAGTGACCCAATCGCCTGTGCCACAACTCGTCGATGTCTCGGCTCAACATCTTTTTCGCTTTTGAACTCAAAGCAGCACAATCCTCTACCTCTATCTTATAGAGATTCTAAACTCGAATCCCTATCTTCTTTACTTGACCTGTGGTTATGTGTCGAAGGAATGCCTTTCCTTTCGAAAAGATCACATCATAGTCTCTATGCTCAAGCATGGCAATGGATACCAAGTTCTTTGTCAGTTCGGGTACATGCACAACATTCTTCAAGGTGAGTGGAGTTGCATGCTCCCTCTGAAAAGTAATAGTGCCCACACTAGTAACACTATATTTACCATCATCACCCATCTTGATATGCATCTTGAGATCTTACTCCTCCAATTCATTGAATAACTCTTTGTTGCTAGTCATGTGGAAAGAATATCCACTATCTAAGTACCAAACACTTCCCATCATTGAAGACACCATGCATGCAGTGAGGAAAAAGTCCAATTCAAATTGGGAGGCCAAATCCTCACCTGTCGCTCCTCCTGAAGACTTCTCCTTGGACTTCTTCAATGGACAATCTGTAACAATGTGACCATCTTGTGACAATGAAAGCATTTCTTTCGCCATGTCCTTCTTCTTACCTCCATGATAAGAATCTAATTTGCAACGAGAAATTTTATCTTTCCCCTTCCTTGCCTTAATCGCTAAGGACCAATTCCCTTCATCATCAGTCTTTGATGAAGAGCCATCCCTGGTGTTCCTCCTGATCTCATCCTGCATCAAATCCGACCATAGTCGTTCCCAATCTGGCAGCTTCTCCTGACCATTGACAAAGTCTTGATAACTATGCCAACTCTTTGGGAGTCCAAGAAGAGAAAAGCTCACCATATCCTCCTAAGAAACCATGATTCCAACACTTCCAAGTTCATCCTGACATTGAGTGAACTTGGTCAAGTAATTTGAAATCGTCTCGCCTTTTTCCATCTTGATTTTACGAAGTTTATCCTTAAGTGCCAACTTCCTTTGATCATTGTTATTCTGATACAAGTCCGTCAATGTTTTCCACATAGCATGTCGGGTTTCCTTTCCATGAAGAATCAAGACAATATGATCTCGAACTCCCTCAAGTATTATATGCCTTGCCTTCACAACACACTTCTTCCACTCAACCAAGTTCTGTACATCAGTAACTGTTGGCTTAGGAATTGCTTGTTCAACAAATTCCTTCAAGCCATTGTCCTCTAGCACAGCCTCCATCCTATCCCTCTAGGCTACGAAATTAGAGCTACCTTCCAAGGCATACTCAAGCCTCAACCCATGGAATGCCATCTACTAAACCTGAAGTACATATGCAAATTCAACTTTCACTTGTAACCCAGAAACTCAAAACTTCGAAATCTCCTCTAGAGAGCTAATTTTAAATCACCAATCTCTCCCTCATAGGAACTCCGATTTGGCCAATTTTTTTTTTTTTGAATTTGGGTATATTTTCCCAAGGAATCTAGATCTGTAATTTGTTTCTGATTTTCTTTTACAAAAATTCTCAGATCTGCTTTAAAAACTCTGGGCCCAAAAAAATAATCTTGCTCCGATACCATATAGAAAATCTTGTATGATCACAAGCTAATGCAATTTGCTAAAGCAAGAGACAAGAATCTACTTCTACTCTTTACAGTGGAAGTCCATAAACATCAAGAAAAAAAAATCAATAGAGGAAAAGAATCAAAGGCACATAACACAATAAATATTTGGGGAAAGCCACAGCTTAAAACCCCACTGTCTGTTTTGTATTAATCCGGAAAATCAAGAAGAAACTACAGTGCTTGTTCTCTCAATAACAATCCCAGCTCTCAACAAATTCAATCTCCAATGCATAAGCAAGCTCAAGGCCAAAGCTTAGCCTCTTCACAAACTATCCAAGTCTCTATTCCAATGTGTAATTCCTATGGACAATAGCTTGTATTTAAAGGGAAATAAAGCCTCTAAAAATAGCGCAATCCCTAAAGAAACAGTTCTTGATTGCATGCACTATCAATGCAACTCAGAAAAATATAAAACAAATAGCACATTGTCCATGCACTCTAGTCTCAACTAGGTATTTCTTAGAATCGACATGCATGAGTTTTTGATGAGTAAATATTCAGTTAACTAGAGTATCACTGGTGGAGTTCATTAGTCTCACCACTAACTGTTAACTCACTATTAGTTCTCTTAACCAGTTTGAGAACTAACTTAACTGAACTAACTCATGAAACTGAGTCTTCTATTTTACAACTCACAATCAACTCAAACTAGACTCCTACAAAGTAGGAAGAACATATACATGACTTCCAAAAGACTTCCAACTCGAATTTCCTAAGTTAAGTTTAATAAACTTAATTTAACTATTTTAACTTGCTATGAGAATAGAATTCAAATTTAATTCACAGTTTAATTCAAGGACAAATTAAACTAGAATTTCTTGTTTCCATTTCTCAACAAAGGGATTGGTGCCTCCTATAGGTTGGTGCCTACAAATTGATGTAATAGTAGGTTGGTTCCTATAAGATCTTTCATATAAATAAGTTTTGTGGTTTTATCTCGTAAAGGTGTTGATGTATATCTTGTGTTACTATTTCAGTTTATGATTGATGTTGTATGATGTTTGATTAGCTTTAATAAGTAAAAAAATCAATTATACTGATTCACCCCCCCCCTCTAAATATAATTGTGAATCCCAATACTAGAAAGCTTGATAAAGATAACTAAAGGAATTCAAATATGGCCTAAGAATGAAAATAAGAGTCTCTATCATGAAGAATTAATTAGCATGATTATAGTGCATGATCTAGATCTTAGGGGCTAAGATCGAGTAGGCTTGAATATTGAGAGAGGAGGAGAGAAAACATACAAATTTTCCATAAAAATGATCAAAATAACATACATAAAAATTCAAGAACTAAATACATCACAAAATGTGAAGAGAGAGAGTGAGAATTGGAGAAGAAGAAAATTTCCATTAAGAAGAATCATTACATACAATGAGGCCAATTTCTAGACCTCTCCTACTCGACCTTCACTCTCTTCCTAATGCCTTCTAACGATGTCTTTTTTCATGGAGTCAAATTTAACTAGGGTTTACTCCATTAGTGACATATATATCAAGTTCTCTTTTACATTAAAAAATGACTTTATGGCTTCTACATTTGAACTTATACTACAAGCCCCCAATGATTTGGATCAATCCCCCCCTCCTTAGGAAATGACAGTTGCCATCATTCAAAATTATAAAAAATGAGAGACATAATTATGTTTATTGTACCATCATGATCACAATCTGCCATGATCCAATGAAGAGAAGGGTTTCATGTGGTTAATCCATAATTGTGGGTTTGTGGATGACCCATAAACATCATTATTACAATGTTCCAAGTGCCAATCAAGAGAATGGTTTTGTGTAGTTATACCTAAACTATGGGTTTTTGGATGACCCGTAAGAGTTGGCAATGACAAGCTTGGAGAAGGGTTTTGTATGGTTTACCCATAACCTAGACTTTTTTTGGGCAATTAACCTATTGCTACAACTCTACTAATAACATCCTCTATAGGTGATGAAATAAAATTCCGTTGAAGACCCATTTGAAGTATTGAAGATACCTTTCCACTAATATAAGATATTTTCTCTATAATAATCTGTGGAGTGAGAAAATCATTCCTGAAACTCAAGGTATGCATGAATGTGTTACTTTACATACATGTGTGACTTCAATCAATGATATCTCTCAAACCATGAAGGAAAATAAAATTGCATAAAAAAATCATTTGAGATAACAAAAAAAACTTTAAAATGAGCTATTGTGCACCCTTTGAAGTGCTCTGTAAAATTCATGACACTTGCATGAATTTTGTTGAAGATTGTTGCCTCCATTCCATCCATTAGAGTGCTTCTACGACTACCATACCACCATGGACAAGATGAGAAATGGATGAGATGAGTTCATCCAAGATTTATGTTTTACATGCAAATTTTGTAAGTTGGTTGCATAAATCTACAATCTGAGAATAACAAGTGTTGAGGGCCACAAAGGATGCCAAGGATTTGTAGAGAAACATGGGTTGCTATAAAGGTCACGAAACCTCAGTATTTCATATCAATGGATGTAATGAATCCATGTAAGAATGCTCCTAAAATGGTGCATGAAAATCCAAGGGTAAAAAGCTCTGTAATGCTTGTGGACCAACTATGACACTTACAATGTATGGAAAATCAAATGGACTTCAAAAGTGCTAAAAGGAGGTTGGAGTTTGTTGCAAATTTTTGAAACTAATATATGCTTCAAACCCTCATTCCCATGGAATCACAGCCTTCTCTAATAATGTTGATCCAGATCTTTGGGGCTAAGATCTAAGAGGCTTGAATGTCGAGAGAGGAGGAGAGAAAATATATAGATTTACCATAAAATTAATCACAAGAACATATATTCAAATGAAACCGTTGAACACATCAAAAAATATGAAGAGAGAGAGAGAGAAGAAGAAGAAGAAGAAGAAGAATGATTTCATTAAGAACCATTACATGTAATGAGGCCAATTTTTGGACCTATCCTTCTTGACCTTCACTCTCTTCCTATTGTCTTCTAATAAGGTGTATTTTTGGATGGAGTCAACTTTAACTAGGGCTTACTCCATCTGTTAGATATCTTGTTATGAAACCAGCTCAAGAAAAGATAGAAAAGATAGATCAACGCCTTAGAATTCAGCCTCTTCGAGGGGGCAACCTCCTTTACATTACATAAATGAACAATTCTTGGATAATACAAATGACAAAACCTCCTTTCTATATATAGGAGTCTATGGAGTCACAATATAATCCAGCAGACCTAACAATAATAATATAAAGCCACAAAAATAACAATAGAGGGATTCTATGGGCACATTAATAACAATATGGGGGTAATGGGGGCACAACAATATAAATAAGGGGTATAACTACAATAGTAATGGGGTAATCACTAGTATTATAGGGACCCAACATGCCCCTCTCCTTCAAAAAAGTGTTGTCCTCAACGCTTGAGTAGTTCTGGATACTTCTGCATAAAATTCTCATCCTCCCATGTGGAATCTTCAGCGGATAAGTTCTTCCACTTGATAAGATACTCTGAAATTGATCGATTTCGTAGCTGTCGAGTTCTTGTTTCTGTGACTGCTTCCGGTTCCAATATAATTTTTCCTTCCTCGTCAAGTTCTGGCAATATTGTTTGAACTGGGAGCTTGTCGCCTATAACCTTCTTTAAACATGAAACATGGAAAACTGGGTGCAATCGAGAAGCTGCAGGAAGCTCCAATTTGTATGCCATAGTACCAATCTTTTGCAACACCTTGTACGGACCATAATACTTTGGTGATAATTTATTATCCTTCTTAGCTTGCTTGAGGGACATTTGCTTATATGGTTGTAGCCGTAGGAATACCCAATCACCTACATCAAAACTTCTTTCACTGCGATGTTGATCTGCCTGTTGTTTCATTCTATTCTGTGCCAACACGAGGTTATCCTTTAAGAGTTGGAGGACTTGTTGTTGATGTTCGATGTGATGTTCCACTGCCTGAACCTTAGAATTTTCTCTTAAATATGATGTGATGGATGGTGGTTGATACCCATAAAGTGCCATAAATGGGGTCATTTTTGTTGCTGTATGGAAGGAAGTGTTATACCACCATTCAGCCAGAGGCAACCATTTGACCCATTGTGTCTGTTTATCAGATACAAAGCAACGAAGATATCCTTCCAAACATTTGTTTACTATCTCAGTTTGCCCATCAGATTGAGGATGATAAGATGAGCTATGAGCTAACTGAGTACCAAGACAAGAAAATAATTCTGTCCAAAAATTTCCAGTGAAAATGGGATCTCTGTCACTTACAATAATCTTTGGGTTTCCATGTAGCTTTTGAATTGTTTCCATAAATGCAGTAGAAACTGTACTGGCTTTAAATGGATGTGATAATGCACAAAAGTGTGCATACTTGGTAAGTCTGTCAACTACCACCATGATGACACTCTTTCCCTCAGACTTGGGTAAACCTGTGATAAAATCCATTGAAACCTCCTCCCAACGTTGGCTTGGAATGGATAAAGGTTGTAATAGACCCGGTGTCTTAATTGTTTCAACTTTATTTTGTTGGCAAACCAAACATTCTGCCACAAACTTTTGAATATCTGATTTAAGGCCATCCCAAAAAAATTCCTTCTTAACCCTGTGGTAAGTTTTTAAAAATCCTGAGTGCCCTCCTAAGGGAGAAGTGTGCAATTCCATAAGAATCTTTTGTTTTAGCTGGGAATTCTTACAGAGGTATAAGCGATCTTTGTACCATAACGAATCATTTTTCCAGCTA
This sequence comes from Pinus tabuliformis, assembly GCA_031772625.1. Lineage (NCBI taxonomy): Eukaryota > Viridiplantae > Streptophyta > Pinopsida > Pinales > Pinaceae > Pinus > Pinus tabuliformis. Next base: position 709,414,530 of record CM062807.1, on the reverse strand, counting down.
AATGTATCAGACGTACTGGAATCTTGTTGTAGCTTTCGAATAAGTGCCCACACTTCTTCGTCATTCTTCCATTCCTCCCTTGCTTCGTTTATCCAATCTGGTTGGATAATAGAAATGGCGCACAACAATGCTTCCACATCCTCATCCTTTCTTGAGAGTGCATCTGCCACCACATTTTGCTTCCCTTTTTTGTAGATGATTTCAAAGTCATAACCCAACATCTTTGTGACCCACTTTTGTTGCTCTTCAGAGGATAATCTTTGTTCTAAAAAGTATTTAAGGCTATCATGATCCGTTTTTACCTTGAAGTGTCTTCCCATTAGGTAGGGTCGCCATTTCTTAAGTGCATGGAGTATTGCCAACATTTCCTTCTCATAAATAGCTTTGCTTAAAAACTTTCCCTTGATTGGACGACTTTCAAAAGCAATGGGTCTTTCATCTTGCATTAGAACAACACCAATTCCATTTCCTGAAGCATCACATTCCACAATAAAGGTTTTTGTGAAGTCCGGTGTAGCTAAGACCGGTGCTTGGCACATTGCCTCTTTAAGATGTTCAAAGGCCTTTGTTGCTTCCGGAGTCCATGAAAATGCATCTTTCTTCAATAATGTTGTTAGAGGTGCTGCTATTCTCCCATAATTCTTAACAAACTTGCGATAATACCCTGTCAACCCAAGAAATCCTCGCAGATGCTTTATGGATGTGGGGATTTTCCATTCCTTAATGGCTTTAATTTTGCTAGGGTCTACCTTAACTCCTTCATGAGATACAATATGACCCAAATATTCCACCTCCTGGACTCCAAAGAAACATTTGGATCTTTTTGCATATAATTGTTTCTCCTCCAATAGTTGTAGCACCCTGTCAACATGTTCAACATGATCCTTCCAAGACTTGCTGTAGATTAGTATATCATCAAAAAATACTAACACAAATTTTCTAAGGAATGGTTTGAAAATTGAATTCATCAAACCTTGAAATGTTGAAGGTGCATTGGTAAGGCCAAAAGGCATGACCAAAAATTCATAATGACCCTCATGAGTTCTAAATGCCGTTTTCGGAATGTCTTCAATCTTCATTCTGATTTGATGATATCCTGAACGAAGATCCAACTTGGTGAAGTAAATTGATCCATGCAATTCATCCAGTAATTCATCAATGACAGGAATGGGGAACTTATCTTTAATAGTGAGCTTGTTGAGCTCCCTATAATCCGGACACATGCGCCATGATCCATCCTTCTTGTGCACCAATACTACTGGAGCAGAGAAAGAACTTTGACTCGGTTGAATTATACCAGCCTCTAGCATTTCTGCAACCATACGTTCAATTTCACTTTTTTGGACATAGGGATATCTGTACGGCCTGATGTTTGGAGGAACACTTCCTGGAATCAGATGAATAGCATGATCATGATCACGCATAGGTGGGAGACCTTTGGGAGTCTCAAATACCTTGGAATGATTGTCCAGGACTTTTTGGAGATCTGGAGAAATAGATGATTCCAATGTGGAAACATCTAGCGAACATAATTGTGCAATTACACCCTTTGCTCCTTTTTTAGAAGCTTTGTCATACCATTAGAGCTGATTATCTTTCCTGGTTTCCCTGCAATACCCCTTAATTCAACTTCCTTTCCTTCCACAGAAAATTTGATGAAAAGTTCTTGAAAATTAAAAGCTATTGTACCCAAGGATTGTAGCCATTGGACTCCTAGTACAACATCAGCACCTCCCATTGGAATGGAAAGCATTGGGCTAGTCAATACATATTCTCCCATGGATAGCTTGATATTATGGCACTTTCCAGAGAAATTTATTGTTCCTCCATTTGCAATCATCACTTGACACTCTGGTGCTGGATATAGGAAGCAATTCAATTCTTTTGCTACCCTACAATGAATAAAATTGTGGGTGCTTCCTGAATCAATCAACACTATTACCTTTTTCTTCTTGATTTGTCCTTCTATCTTGATGGTTTGAGGAGTGGTAATTCCCGCCAATGCATTACAAGATATGGTCGGATTTATTTGTTCTTCATCTAGGCTTTGTTCCTGGAGTATATCCTCTTCTTTTGACCTTTCTTGCTCCTTTTCTTCTTCCTCTTCACAATCTATGTAGAATAATTTCTTCTCAGCACACTTATGACCTTTAGTGTATTTGCTATCACAACTGTAACAAAGCCCTTTTGCTCTTTTTTCTTCCAATTGTTGTGGTGTCAACCTTATAGGTTGTGGAAGACTAGGGGCAACAACACTTCCGTCTTTATAGTTGTGAGTGGTATGCTTCCTAGTTGCCATAATTTTGCTTTCCATTTTTCTTGCTAACCTGAATGCCTTCTCTAATGAATCAGGTTCCCAAAGGCGAACATCATGTTGGATATTATCCTTTAAAGACCCTATGAACACATCAATCCTATGCTCCTCTGGAATATCTTTTACCCTTATGTTCAATTTTTGGAACTCCTCAATGTGCTCCATTATTGAACCCTTTTGTTTGAGACTTATCAATTGGCTAAAAAAAGTGTTGCTTTTTGTATCCTCATAATGTGCTATCAATTCTTCCGTAAAAATTGCCCAAGTGATAAATTGTTTACGAGAGCAAAGCCATTGATACCATACAAACTGATTTGGTTCCAAATATAAAGTTGCCATACGTACCTTTTGTGTGTTTTGCACATTATTGAGATCGAAGAACTGCTCCATCTGTAATATCCATGTGGCGGGATCCTTGCCATCAAACTTCCTCATATCGATTTTTGGAATATGGTGGGTCTTCGATCCAACATTAGAGTCTATGGAATCATGATTAACATTTCTTTTGTTCACATCATGAGTTTCCTTTACAACCTTTTCACCATTAGTAAGTATTTCTTGTAGAAAATTTGTCAAATCTGTCTTCAAATTTGTCCTCAAATCTGTCTTCAGATCATCAATCTTAGCTTCCATGCCCTTTATCTTAGATTCCACGCCATTTATCTTAGCATCTGTTAGCTTTTGTGAGCGTGACATTTGTTGCACTTGTTCTTGTAATTTTGATATATCATGTAGCATTTCTTCCTCTTCTTCATGAGTCATGCTAGAGCTTTCAGGTTCCTTACTAGGTGTTTGCATTTTCTTTCCTCGGGGCATCAGTTACCGATAATAATGCTTTACTATGCCCTTTGAATTCCTTCAAACCAAGCTTATGTAAAAATAAAAAATAAAAACTACACACCTTGTTTTACTTTGTAGAAGCCTGATATTGAATCTGATGTATCTCTGTAATTTCGAATCATCCAGTTCTGAAATTGTGACCTATAGTAGCCTTCTATTTCCTCTTTCCAATGCCACTAGTCTGAACCAAATTGGATTCTCCAAGAAAGAGTTATGCAAAATCTCCCGCAGTGACCTGATTATAGACTAGTTCAGTAGAGCGAACTTGTATGAAGTGCCACGTGTCACTGTTTCAACCTTTGACTCTGAAAAATATATAAAATAAAACTACAGTCCGTCCTCTTTCTGTACCTTCTTACGAAATTTCAATCCGATGCTCAGAAAGAAAGTTATGACGATTTTCCCCAGGTCACCTGTTTTGAATGTAATTCAGGAGTCTGCAAAAAGACCAACTTCCTGAGATCATATCTCCGAAAATATCGCACGAAAAGCTCTGAAATTTGGACCCAAGGTTCAGCGCGATTTCTTCTCAAATGGGTTTTTTTTGCGACTTCTGAAACGTCACAGAAAAAAAGTTATAGCGAAAATTCCACGATGACCTGTTTGGAGCAGCGAAACCCTAGAATCCAAAGCTCTGATACCAAATGTTATGAAACCAGCTCAAGAAAAGATAGAAAAGATAGATCAACGCCTTAGAATTCAGCCTCTTCGAGGGGGCAACCTCCTTTACATTACATAAATGAACAATTCTTGGATGATACAAATGACAAAACCTCCTTTCTATATATAGGAGTCTAAGGAGTCACAATATAATCCAGCCGACCTAACAATAATAATATAAAGCCACAAAAATAACAATAGAGGGATTCTATGGGCACATTAATAACAATATGGGGGTAATGGGGGCACAACAATATAAATAAGGGGTATAACTACAATAGTAATGGGGTAATCACTAGTATTATAGCGACCCAACATATCTACCAAGTTCCCTTTTACATTAAAAAATGACTTTGTGACTCATGCATCTAAAATTAGACTATAACTCCATAACATTTGGATCAATCCCTGAGTTATATAGGAGTAATAACCATTGGAAATAATTTATATTTGAGAATGAGTTCACAAAGGAAACCATTAGAGAAGATACATCAAACAAATCTAAAGAGAGGTACAAGAAATTTTTACATGAAAAAATGTACTGAGGAGAGCAACAAGGAAATCGGAAACAAAGAATGAAATAATTACATAACAAAGAAGAGATACCAAAGCTATGGTTAAGAAAATTGCTAACCTTGATGAATAGGTTAGTCAAAAAGAGGAATAGGTTTTTATAGGAATAGCAAAGAGACCAAGAACTATAATTTTCATTCCTCAAAGTACATCAACATTAGAGGTTGCTAAACAACAAAATATCCCATATCATTACATAAAGTCTTTGGAATTTGATCAAGAGGAACTACCATCATTTATTTGCAAATGAGAGAGTCATCAATACAAGAGGATAGGGAGCTCTCTACTTTCACTACTTAGAACAAGACCTCCATGCCATCACAAGAATCTAAAGAAGTAAAATATTTTATTATGTTTTATCAATCAGAGAATAAAAAGAAGAAAAGGATTAGAAGATTAAAGAAGGGTGTTAAGTAGTTACAAGTGTTGGAAAGATGTGCTAAATCGCAAAATGAAATCTTCATAAGACAAATCATGGAGATAATTAAGCGGAATGATAGGCTAAAGGAAGCTAATGAGAGATTACATAACAAGAATTCCTTATTTACCAAACATGCATATCAATGGTACCAACAAAGGTGGGCACTAAAACTAAGGAATCAAAGCATTCAGGTAAAGGTTTTTATGCAAAGACCCATACAACCAATTCAAAGGAGATAAACATCTACTCTGGATGTCCTTTACAAGAAATAGGGACTATATAAACAATGGATAGAGAAACTCAATTTTGAGCATAAAATTGCATGACGAAATGCAATGAATTCTACTAGGGAGATTTGTTAGCACTTGATTTTGTCATTAAAAATACACCCAAACTTGTGTACATTTTGATTGCATTTTCCCTTAATAAAGTTGAATAAAACAACAAGGAGGCACTCTTTCTATTTAATTTTAATTTTGATTAATGAGAAAACTAAAACATCGAAAATTTGTTTTTATCAACATTTACACGAGTAAAATTAGTCTAATAAATCATTGTTCATTGAGGCATTTGCAAATGTTTTCAGGCAAAACGAAAACATGGATTTTGATTGTTATTTTTAGGACATGGTGAAATACCTATTGGACAAATTCACATTTCTTCTAGAACACATAACTAGACTTGTAATCACTCTTCTCATGGATCAATTTGGCTATATTTAGAAACTAGATTAGTGTGTATTTATTCCATAGGAGAATTATTAGTTCAATTTGTTTTATATTTATTAATATAAATAGCTATAATGAATAGAAATTAGGAGATCATTCCTTTATATAGAAAAAACTTAAGTAAGCTTTCTTCCAGTTTTTAGTCTCAATATATATTGGCTATGACTTCTAATAGTTAGTGACTTTTTTCTTTGTGCAAGCCAAAGTCAAAAGGGCCCCAAAAGTCTACCATCTGCATTGGTTTTTCATGTATAGATAACAGCTCTATATTTACAATGCATAATTTTCATACATAGTAGCTTTGTTTCTACAGTGTATACTCATACATAATGCTTCTTTCTATTCCATTTAAGTTATTATATATATATTAGCTCTTTATTCTTTTAAATTTTCAATTACATCACATTTGGTAAGCTATAATTTTAGATTAAATTCATTTGATTAGTTGTAGTTTTGTGATCACATTTTACTTGTTTAAGTTGCAGCTTCATTTATAATCAATTTTGAATATGTTTTCTTAGCAAGAACCACATTGGTATTCAAAGTATTTCTATAAGATTATTTCATCCATAGAGTTGAACAGAGACGTAGCTAGTGATTCTACCATTATAGACAACAATGTATGCTAGCCAACAAGTTAAACTTGATCAAGCATCTTTTCACTTAGTTTAGTTAAGCAATTTTCAATTGATGAATGAATGTTAAGATTCTTTTGAAATCATTAAACTACATAGTTAATAGAATACAATTATAAGATCCATTAAACCTTTCGAGGCATTGAAACTTTATACTACCAGTGAAAATGTGGTAGCCTTAGATTGAAAAAATTAGTTATTGCTTTAAAGTTGTATTTCTTTGAATTAACGTAGTTTAACTCTATATAGAATTTATATTATTTTTAATAGTAGTTTCAATTTGAATTTCATTTTTATTTCTAACCTTATTTAAAACCTATACTAATTACTAAGAAGAACCTTAAAAAAGACTAAAATTGATTCCTCGCATATCATGGAAGCATTTCATAAGTTTACTAACCTTTGTTGATAATTAGTGTCTTAACTTATGTAATAAATTAGCTTGGCAACTATGTTGTTAGACCATGAATAAAAGAATAAACAAAAAGAAAAATAGAGAATAAAAACATAACAACAACAGAGAGTAAAGGATATCAAATGAGACAATTTTAAATGAAAATGGTGGAAGCAACAAGAAAATGATCATTAACCATAAAATAACTTAGATGTCTTGGCTTAACAATATGGCTCCTAAGGTGCATTAATTTCTTAGTATAATCATTTCGATCTTCGTCACATGTGGAGCAAGAAAATATGTTTCTTTGTCATTACATCAATGTTATTATACAAAAGGCATGCATAATTGAGAGATGCATCATTAATGGATAAGAAGGTTCTATCAAAATATGACTATAGGTTGGTCAATGCTTGCTTCCTGAGATAGATTTATTGATCATGTTCTCTATCTAGTAGAACTCAAAAGTTAATGTGCCTACTATGAGGTTTTAAGTTAAAAGGTTGAAGGGTGGTACTATCGAGCATTATGTGCAAAAATTAAAATTATATGTGATGCCCTATAAGAGCATTTTGACAACCTTTACACGTATTTCTCTTGGTTTAATCTATGTCGATTGATTTCATGCATTAGTTGTGAATCCAAGAATGCAACATGATGACTTAGAATAATCTCCTTAGCATTTGTTTTTCGTGCTCAGTAAAACTAAAGTAATGATCAACCTCAGCCAAAATTCCCAAGTTTGATTATTCATGGTCACCTAACTAGATTAAATAATAATTTTCTTGTCGACATATATAATATTATATCATGATCCATTTGTGAATAATCTTTTTAATATCTCATAATTTTTTCTCATCCACACACTTCTATATTCTCCTTCATGCACTAATTTGACTATCACCTCTAACTTTATTTCAGAAGGTTCAAAGAAGACATAATTACTTCACAACTTCTTAATCGTAGTTGTTAATTTTAGTATGAATATCGAGTGTATAAATTTAAATCATGTACATCTTGTTTCTTTTTGTGAATTTTATTTGGATGTTTGTAAAGTTTATTTGGTCTTCTATTACATAATGGCATATGTTTCCCTCAAGCTCTAAATGGAAGGGATTGTTACTAGAAAGGATTTAGTTGATGTCAAGGAAAAGGATTGGGCATTGTTGCTACAGTTAAAAGTTAGGTGTGTATTAATGAACCAAAATTATATAATTTGTATAGGTCAAAACCTTGTTCCTTAACTCACTCTTAATCAAGTTAGTCCTTCAAGCTCATCGGGCCTTGTGGTGGTATTGGAAATAGAACACAACTAAATCATTTACCAAGTACAAGCATGTAAATGGATATGAGTGGTTGTGCTCAAGGCCCATTCTTCGACGATTGAAAAAAATGTAGAGGCTCAAAGAAAAAAGAGAAAATGTGGCTTGTAGACTACACAACCTATGGAAGGATGTCACATAACCTAAAAATTATTTATTTGCATGGTCATTAATAATAGGTTACCTACTTTTAAATAAGAGACTTACCCAGCTTGGGGTTTAGAGACCTAGTTATCTTTGTTGTCAAGCTGAAATTGTGGAACATTTATTATGGTTTTATTCCTTCACAAAGTATGTATGAGACCCATATAGGGGTTCAAAAACCTAGTTATCCTTAGCATTAGATTGAAATTTCAAACATCTATTCTATTTTTGTTCCTTTACTAAATATGTATTAGGGTGCGTCAAGTCCTTACATTTTCAAATTATCCCTGCACACATTACTTGGAAAACAACTCTCTACTACATAGGATAGAAATGGAGATAGACAACCTTCAACAATCACTAGATTTCTAGGTAGGTGCCTGTTGTGCCCTACAACAACCCCCCATTTCATATCATCTGTATTTATAAACAATCAACATATGAAATGGGTCCCTTTTAAAAAAATTAATTGGCATTAATGAATTTGTTCGAAAAAGGTATGATAATCAAATGTGTTTGTGAATTGAAGCCTTTTTCGAATAACAATGTTCCCAAAATAAAACAATCTTTTGTTATTGCGATAAAGCGATCGCAAGATCGCATATCGCAATAACAAGAGAGACGCATTTAAATGGCACTTTGGTCTTTGCCGATGCGATATCGCTATCGGCGATCGGCGGTATTCAATGCATACACAAAAAGAGCACATATCTTACACCCCGATGCGACGCTATATCGGCGATCGGCTATCGGCACTGCCTCTTGTGGGAAAACACTTTAAGTTATAAACCCCGACCCGATGCGATATCGCTATCGGAAGTCGGCAAATCACTTAATATGCATCTGGTAATGTGTTCACGCGCTAGTCCGATGCGATGTCGCAATCGGCATTCGCCAGGACTTCTTTCAAACGATAGTGTAACTCTTTCCCCCGATGCGATGCGATATTGTTCATCGGTAATCGGCATTCTCAAAAAATGATTGCTTTGAGCCTTAAAATTATATTTAAATCCAGTTGATAAAGCGCAGATTTCAAAATGCCATTAAATGCAGGGATAAGGTAATGCATGCGTATTTAATAACTTTGCCCCTTCGATTAACGAATACTTGCGTCTAAAACATTATCATAACTGTTGCACGCGTTAGGGGGTCATTCAGCTGAATAACAGTGTAAAGGTCATTTAATGGGTAGCAGGCCTTAAAAACACCATTAATGCATATGCGATCTCTTACCAGTGATTGGATCCGCAGCCACTTTTTGAAAATTAATATCGCCACGCTTCAAGTGATATATATCTTTCCCATTATGCTTTGTCTTCTTTATTTCTCATGTTACGATTTCTCTTGCATTTGTGTAGAGTTCGTTTGTTGAGAAAAGTCTGAACATGATGGGGAAGAAACACAAGAAGACTGTTGGTTCCACTGCAACACCTGTTGCAGGTCAAGCTGCTACAATTTCGAAGAAAGGCCTAATCTCGGACACTACGTGCACTGGTCTTGCTAGGACCACATGGCAGGGCACATATAATCTGTTAGAGGCCGAGCAACCACAAAAGGTAGTGACAAAGGCTAGTGTGGATGTACTAAGGAAGTCTGATGCAACTCTCAAAGACTTGGCCGACTCCTTTTTACACAGAATAGCGGCCAGAGAGCAGGTCCTCCCTTACACAGATGTGGTGCGCTGGGCAATTGAAGAAATCCCCATCACTGATAGAACTTTTCATACAAGGGATGGAAGGATTTTCGGGTCGTTCAAGCCTGATGACCTGAGGCGAATGTATCATTTGCCTGAACCAGAGCTAGTCTATAACAGAGCCTTCGTGGAGAGATTTGCAAAAGAAAATGAATCACCATCCGAACCCCTCCGAGATTGGAGGCAGAACCCAGCCAAACACAAGCATGAAAGTTCGGGTAAGTACTCCAACGTTTCTTTGGCTTCTCCCTATTGCTATGCGGGGATTATGATGTGTAGATTGTGGGGATTACATGACTCCGTTAATATCAATATTGACATGGTTCCCCTAATGGAAGCGGCGGTCAATAGTATAATTATGGATTGGGCCACTATTCTTTCTGATAAGTTGGTCACAGCTGTTCGTGAATTTAGAGCCAAAACCATAGTTACCGAAAGGAAAATCCCACCATTTTATTATACTGCTTACATTATGGATACCCTGTGTTTTAATTCTGAGTTTCCTGTCCTCGGTTGGAGATGGACCACCCAAGATCCAACACCCATTCATTTATACCATCAGAAATTGTGGAAGTCCTCTTACAAGGACCATTTATATCAAATTTGCAATGGTTTCATGGTGCCCATTCACTATTCTATTTATGACAAACCCATTCCCAGAATTTCCTATGAAGCTTCTTTTGACTTAACAGCCGTAGCAAGCTGGTTCGGAGAGGAGCATTTCACCTATATCAGAGTTTTTGGAAGCAAAGCTAGGCCGCATGTCCTCCCTTTATATATCCCAGACAAACTGTTAGCCCGGGAAATCTGCTACCAGATTATGGCCGAGAGTGTCACACAAACTCTCAAAGAGGAGAAGAAGAGAGGTTGGCCCTCTTTTCCTTTAAGAATTGGGGTTTTTACTCTGCTTAATTACAAGCATGCAGAAAAAGAAGCAACAAAAATGCAAGCTTTATCCTTGGCCACTATCTCAAACAGACTCTATGATCCAAATAAAACCGCCTACACTGCCCTAGAACAGGCGAAATTAACAAAAGTTGATCATCAAGAGGATATGTTTGATGACATGTTCATCGCCGCCGATAAAATCGGCCGTGCCAAAGAGCTTGCGCGAATGAAATATAATGATGAGACGTTAACTGAGTTTAATAAACTTAGAGAGCAGAGGTTGCAAACTCTGCCTCTAGATTTATTATCCACAACCCCAACGTCTTCCTCAAGCGAGCCTGGTCGGCAACAGATACATCCACCTCCTGTTACAACTAAAGAACAGGATAAACAACAGGAGGAAAGGCAGAAGAAGCTGCAGGCTGAGAAGCAAAGAAAAGAGCAAGCAGAGAGGCAGAAAAAGGAGCAGATAGAAAGGCAGCAAAAGGCACAGAAGGATCAAGAGCAGAGGAAGAAGAAGGAAGAAGAGAAACTAAAGAAAGAACTGGCAGATAGGCAGAAAAAGGAATTAGAGGAGCAGCAGCGGAAAGCGCAAGAGGAGCAGCAGCGAAAAACACTTGAAGAACAGCAGAAGTTAGAACAAGAAAAAGAACGGAGCAAAGCCCCTACAGAGCAACATAAGCAAACCTCCACCGATCCTGAATTGATTAAACAATGGAACCAATTCGATTCCATTATCAGTGGTAGGGAAGGCTCCAAAGACACAGACACCTCTAAAACAAGCGATGCGCCCGATACCACTTCTTCTCAGGTTCTAGGAGGAACCAGCGGCCCACCCATTTCACAGGATGTCGAGGTAATCAATAAGGACCCTTCCGATCAAATTGTTCTCCAGGTGGAAGAAATTCCTCCCCTGGATATTTTCTACAGCCCAAAGCATAGAGCCGTTATTAAGCGCTCTAAGAAAAGACGAAGGCTTGATCAACCTTCTATCTTTCCTGAGCAAACAGTCACGGGCAATATGGTCTGGAAAGAGGATTTGGATCCCTCCGATGATCTAACAAAGCTGTCTCAATTCACGGGAGCTTATTCTGTAGCAACTATCGACAAAGCATCGGAGGTAAGCCTTCTGTTGAAGACTAAGGACCATGAAATATATGCATTACAGGCAGAGGTAATTGAAGCGAAAAACAAAGCAGCACAGGTGGAAGAGCAGTTGCTGGCTCAACAGCAGGAAAACAATTTGTTAACCCAGCAACTGCAAATTGAAATACAAAGGATAGACCAAAGTGAAACTCAGAAGGCAAAAGAATTGTCGGAGGCATTGTCACAGTTGAAAGCATCAAATGAGCTGATGATGAAATCGAAAGATGAGCGAATAGCTCAACTATCAGCACAGCTCGAAGGTATCAAGAGCACACAGAATGTGAAAGATTTCAGAGCAGAGGCAACTCAAATAAATAGCGCATTACTGTCTCAGATCAGACTTCTATGTCAACAACTTGCTAAGGTTGAGCCATTATACGAAATATCTACAACAGTGTGTGAGCAAATAGAGAAGGCCAGATATGAGCTAGATCAGGCCGAAGAAGCCATATCCGATTATCTTGAGTGGCAAGACACTGAAGAAGGGAAAGCGGCGAATTTGTCCCGAATCCATGAAGCGTACAAGGACATACTCTTCACGGAATGGAACACTCAGGTAATGAAAGCAGAAAGGGCGGCTTCCAGGTGTAAAATAATTGCCAGCAATATGATCGACCTAGTCAATGATACACTTTATTTGGCAAACATCATCTCCAAGTGCACACCTGGAAGCATAACAACAGCAGATATGCTTGAACAAACAAGTTATCATGGCTTGGAGGAACAGAGGAAGTTAATTACCGGAGTAAATACTTTAACCTCTGATGCATATTGGCTCTTTCTAGTCAAGCCACATACTCAAAGGTCTGCTCTCAAGTGTTTAACAGATGCCCTCGGATGCCTGATCCCCGACATTCAGGATGCTACATATGATGCCCAGCTAACTTCGCGTCTCAACACTCCACTAGAAGTAGAGCCAATGCTGGCGATATGTCAGCTAAGGAGTAAAGGCAAAGAACCCACCGAATGAAGCATTGCCGCCAACTGCCAGATCGCCAAGAAAGATGGAAAAAATATTTATTGATGCCAATTTAATAGCTTTTCAGTTGTTTAGATATTTAGATTAGTATAGTATTTATAGACCCTTTCATTGTTTTGGAAAGGGTCGTAAAATTTTGTAATAGACTTAAAGGCTGAAGTTTGCACTATTGTGCTTCAGTCTATATTCTTTTGTGAAACTCGACCGAGGGTTCTTAATTTTGATTAGAAGGCTATTGTATACAATTGCACACTACTGTCTCTTGTTTGGAATGCTTTCTGGTTAGAAGGAAGGACTGCGACATAGTGATTAATATATCTGATTGATCAAGCAGCTTACATGGTACTTTTATCTGCATCTGTGTTCTTTCCTCTTATATGAATTGCTGTGTTATTATCTTTGCTATTGTTGAATACATGTATGCGATATAACAGCAAATCTTCATTTCATTTCACTATTGAATGTTTTGTGATTTGTTATCTCTTTTACTCATGCATGTAGCAATGATATAAATGACTAAGTGTAGTAATTCGCTATTATCGCTCTGCATAACTAATTATGCAGAGCAATCTTAAATGGTTTAAACCTCTATGCTTTAGTGTTAGAGTCATCTATATGCCTGCCTTAAAGCACAGATTATCAAACGCTACGCTTTAGAAATCGATAACTCCCCGGGATAGATTATAGTTGTTATATTCCTGCTGATAGTTTTAGTCCATCGCCTATCGCTAGAATAGTCTATAAGTCACTCATCCATCCCATTTATCTATATTTCTGGGAAACTGGTCCCATCATCCCCAGTCGGAGCCACTATTCCAAACGGAAAAGGAGCTGTACTAAGGTCCGGACCGGGTGGTTTCCCCAATGTTGTTGCAGCGATTTTCGAGGCATCAACAGTGCCCAATGTACAATGAGGTACCTCCTCTACTTGTTTTAGATGTTCATAATAATACCAAAGATCAAAATTGCAGCCATGTCACTAATCAAAGAAAAGAAGAAAGAAGAGAGAGAGAAGGAACTAATTATCACTCCAACATGCGCATTGTAATGAAAAATTTCCAAATTTAACACTTATGATTTTTGAAGCTCATTTTTTAACGCCAAGCCTCACAAAAACCATGATGACTCGTTACAAAAAACTAGGTTCCTTCCTATTGTATTTTTTTTTTCTCTATGTTTATGCTTAACCTAGGGTCACATTTATGTCTCAATACTATATGGATTTTTGTTTATCCCTTTCATTAATAGGATATATCGCTATTTTTGGTGATTAACTAGCTAGTGCTTATATACAATTCATGATTTGTGTCCATAGTTTTGATCAAAGAAATAGTTAAAGGAAGTATTCTAATGGTTGCACTAGAATTGGAAGAGAGCTACAATGAGGGTGCACACCCAAGTGACCAAAAAGTTGCAGTGTCACCTTTATCATCACCTTGATGGCCATTTCCTTTATATTGTTAATCCATGCAACTCACACACCTCTAGGATCTGGTGATCTTCCCCCAGCAAATCCATTTTCTAATTCCTTTCACAGGCTCTCGATCTCCATCAAATTTGGACCATTCAAATATATGCCCTCATAAATGCTGCCAAGTTTGGACACTAGGAAATCTCACAAAAGTCCCACTTTGTAGGTTGAAAGAAAGGAAGAACGCCACCTAGTTAGCAAGGATTTTCTAGTGACTACCCCTAGACCCCAATTTGCCTATGATCAAAGCACTTACACCACTTAAGGAAAAGGAAAGGATCAAAGAGCTCCTATGACTCAGAAAATTATATAAGTAATCCTCTTTTAGTTGAATTAGTATTATATGCCCCACCCCAAGAAGCATAGGAAGGGGCATTGTTTCAAGTTCTAGATCCAAAGTAAGTTGTGTAGAAAATCCTGTAGATTCACAAGCTCATGCAATTTATTAAATCACAAGACAAGAATCTACTTCTACTTTCAACCAACGAAAGCCAATAGATAGATGAAAACAATAAGAACAAGAAGAAGATAAATCAATGGCACATAACACAAGATGTATCTGGGGAAGACACTACTCAAAACCTCGCTATTTGTATTGCATATATCAGAACTATGAGTGAAGATAAAAGTTTGTTCTCACTAGAACAATTCTACACAAGTATGCTCAACTCTCTTAGCTCACAAGCAAGCTCAAGCTAAATCCTTAGCATATTCTGCAACTCTCCAAGCCCCTATTTCCTTGTGTAATTCCTATGGCTGAATAACCCATATTAATGGGAATCCAGTGCTTCCAAAACTGCACAATCCAAACTAGGTCCAGTTCCTGATTGGATGCATGATCTATACAACTCAGTAAATCATACAATTGATAGTACACTATCCCTGCACTCCTCAATTGCGTCTTTCTCTGAACTGACATGCATGAATTTCTTATGAGGGAATCTTCAGTTAACTAGAGTGACACTTGTGGATGCACTAATGCACCAACTAACTGTTAACTCTCTATTAGTTCCACAAACAGTTTGGAACTAATTTCACTGAACATAACTTAGTAAACTAAGTGATCTAATTTCTAACTTAATTTAAACTCATACTAGACCCTAAAACTTAGGGAGAACATATATATGACTACAGAAAGACTTCCAACTCGAAATTCCTAAGCTAATTAAGTTAATTAAACTTAATTAACTATTTACAATTTGCTATGAGAATTAAATTCGATTTTAATTCTCAGTTTAATTCAAGGAAAAATTAAACTAGAATTTCTTGTTGCCATTTCTCAACACTCCCTCTCAACAAGAAAGGGATTATCAACTACCCCGATCCTGTCTCTCTAAAACTTGAAGTTACATCTTGACAATGCCTTTGTCAAAATGTCGACATCTTTCTCCTCCATGGGAATGTACTCTAATAGCATAATCCACCTCAATACACAATCTCTGAGATGATGATATCGGATATCAATATGCTTGGACAGATCATGAAAAACTGGATTGTCAGAGAGTTTGATGCAAATATGATTATCGCAGTAAATCACAGTTGGATCCATCTGCTGACCAAACAAACCAACTAGGATCTCTGTCATCTAGATGGCCTCACATGTTGCCTGACTGGCATCCATGTACTCAACCTCTACTGAACTGAGTGCAACCAATCTTTGTTTCCAGTTGTACTAAGAAATTGTCGCTAACCCAATACTGAAGATCCCTCCTGATGTGTGCTTCCTATCGGATGGACTCCCTACCCAATCTGCATCAGTTAAGCCTTGAAGCTTCACTCCCTCTATGTGTCTGTACCATAATCCATACTGAGAAGTGCCCTTGAGCTATCTGAACACATGCTTTGTCACCTTCCAATACAACTTGGTAGGCCTAACCATTACTTGACTAAGCTAGTTAACTGCATAACACATATTCGGTCGTGTGTTCACCAAGTAAATGAGTGAACCACAAGCTGCCTGTAAACTGTAGCTTCCACTACTTCCCCTAAAGTAGCATACTCCTTCCTCCAATTACCTGCTAGAGGAGTCTCCATGCGGAATCTCCTGAGTATCTCATTAGCATACTTGCCTTGAGACACAAACAACTCCCCATCTCCCTGCCATACCTCCATGCCAAGAAAGTAATGCATGAGCCCCATGTTCTTCATCTCAAATTCTCTTGCAAGGTCCTCCTTACAATATTTTATTAGTTGATCATCACCTATCAATATGAGGTCATCAACATAAAGTACAATGATCAACAACTTACCTTCCACCACTATGTGGTACAGGTTCGCATCTGCTTCACTCTTCGTGAAGCCTAACCCGGTGAAGTAGCTATCTATCCTGGTGTACCAAGCACAAGATGCTTGCTTCAGCCCATATAATGCTCTCTTAAGCTGGCACACATGCGACTCATGGTCAAAGGTTTCAAAACCTTATGGCTTCTCTATGTACATCTCTTCCTCAATCATGCCATTAAGGAAGGTTGTCTTCACATCCATCTGATGTATCTTCCAACCCATTTGTGCTGATAGTGCCAATATAGATCTAATTGATGAGTACCTTGCAATAGGAGCAAAGGTCTCATCATAATCAATCCACTCTACTTGTGAAAAGCCACGGGCCACAAATCTAGCCTTATGCTTCTCCACACTACCATTTGCAGCTTGCTTTAACTTGTAAAGCCAACGGGAACTCACCACTAACTTGTCCTCCAATCTTGGGACCACATCCCAAACATTGTTATGAACTATGGAGTCATACTCCTCCACCATGGCATCAACCCGAACCGGTTGCTACATTGCTTCCTTAAAGGAAGATGGCTCTGTCACAACACATTCGCCCATAAGAGCCATGTATCCAGTGTACCTCTCATGTGACCTCCTCTGCCTGCGCTGAGAAGTGTGTGCTCCCACATTTTGATGTGGATCATCCAACAATTTGTCAGCCTCTCTGGTGCGCTTTCTTCCCTCTCTGGAAGACTCTTCCTGAGTGGATGTCTCCACTCCCGGATCCTCGACATGTGGTTGCTTCACATCAATCAGAGGCTCTTCAACCTTAGGAGCTAAAAGCTCCTCATCTGCATGTAGCTCAAGCTCCCTCTCAAGGGAAACTTGCATGACCTTCTCTTCATCAAATCTGACATCCCTGCGAACCACTGTCATCCTGTTGGTTGAAAAGTACACCTGATACTTGTGAGGTGTGTCAGTGCACCCCACAAATATCCCCAACTCTGCTATCGCCTCAAGCTTATTCTGTGCATCTTTGGTCACATGGAAATATAATGATGACCCAAAATTTTGAATTGACCAATATATGGCCATTTACCGGAATAAGCTTCCTCTAGTGTCTTCATCTCAAGTATCTGATGTGGGCTACGCTGCCCCTACTATGCTTATGTTCTTCCTCTCGGTGACCCCATTCTACTGAGGGTTATGGGGTGCCATCAACTCTCATTTAATCCCTTCTGCTGCACAGAAGTTCTTAAACTCATTTGAGACATACTCACCACCGTTTTCACTCCGTAGAGATTTAACCTTCTTGTCTGAATCTTTCTCCACCAATTCTTTAAACTCACAAAACTTTATGAAAGTTTGATCCTTTTTTCTACATGAAAAATATCCAACATTTACGAGAATAGTCATCAACAAATATAACATAATACCTATGTTTGGCTGTGGATGCTTTCGAGAATGGTCCACACACATCTGAATGAACTCTCTCTAGAATAGCCTTTGCTCAACTGTCTATGTCGTGAAAGGAAGACTTGGTGTATTTTCCCAAAGTACACCCCTTGCATGTATCAACTTTCTTAAGCGTACCTTTGGGAAGGCTGGTGGAGATCTACTGCAATATCTGCAAAGCTCCATGATGCAAGTGGACCAATCACTTGTGCCACAACTCGCCAATGTCTCGGCTCTCCACCTTTCTTATTTTTGTGCTCAAAGTAGCAAACTCCTCTACCTCCAACTTATAGATATTCTTCACCTGAATCCCTACATTCTTTACTTGACCCGTGATTATGTGTCAAAGGAACGCCTTTCCTTTCGAGAAGATCACAGCATAACCTCTATCCTCAAGCATGGCAATGGATACCAAGTTCTTATTTAGCCCAAGCACATACATAACATCCTTTAAGGCGAGTGGAGCCCCATGCTCCCTCTGAAAAGTAATCGTGCTCAATCCAGTAACATTGTACTTCCCATCGTCACCCATCTCGATATGCATATGGAGATCTTTCTCCTCCAGGTCACTGAAAAAATCTTTGTTGCTAGTCATGTGGAATGAAGCTCCACTGTCTAAGTACCATACACTTCCCATCATTGATGACACCATGCATGCAATGAGGGAAAAGTCCAATTCGAATTGAGAGACCAAAGCCTCACCCACCGCTCCTTCTGAGGACTTCTTGAGTGGAGAATTTGTAGCAAAATGGCCCAGATCATGACAATGAAAGCACTAAACTTTCATCATGTCTTTATTCTTACCTCCATGATAAGAATCTGATTTGGAATGGGAAGCTTTCTCTTTCCCCTTCTTCGCCTTAATCGCTAAGGCACAGTTCTCTTCATCATCAGTCTTTGATGAAGAGCCATCCCTGGTGTTCCTCTTGATCTCCTTCTGCATCAAATCTGAACACAGTCATTCTTAATCTAGTAGCGTCTCTCGACCATTGACAAAGTTCTGATAACTATGCCAACTCTTTAGGAGTCCTAGAAGCGCAAGACTCACTATATCATCCTTGACAATCGTGATTCCAACACTTCCAAGTTCATCACGACATTGAGTGAACTTGGTCAAGTATTTTGGAATAGTCTCACCTTTTTTATTTTTTGAAGTTTGTCCTCCAGCGCCAATTTCCTTTGGTCACTACTGTTCTGATACAAGTTCATCAATGTTTTCCACATAGCATACAGATTTTCCTTGCCATGGAGACTTGAGACAATGTGGTCTCGAACTCCCTCAAGGATTATCCGGCTTTCCTTCACCACACACTTCTTCCATTCGGATAAATTATGTGCATTCGATGATGTTGGCTTAGGAATTTCTTGATCAACGAATTCCTTCAAGCCATTATCCTCTAGAATAGCCTCCATTCTATCCCTCCAAACTATAAAATTTGAGTTGCCTTCGAAGACAAACTCGAGCCGCAAACCGTAGAACGCCATTTGTTGATCCTGAAGTATGTATTGCAAATTCGAATCACCTGTAATGCAAAACTCAAAACTTCAAAATCTCCTCTAATATATTGTTCTCATCTCTGATACCATGTAGAAAATTCTATAGATTCACAAGCGTATGCTATTTACTAAAACACAAGACAATAATCGACTTCTACTTTCAACCAGCAGAAGCCAATAGATCGATGAAAACAATAAGAACAAGAAGAAGATAAATTAATGGCACATAACAAAAGATGTATCTAAGGAAAGCCACTGCTCAAAACCCCACTATCCGTATTGCATATATCATAAATATGAGTGAAGATACAAAACTTGTTCTCACTAGAACAATTCTGCACAAGTATGCTCAACTCTCTTAGCTCACAAGCAAGCTCAAGCTAAATCCTTAGCCTATTCTGCATCTCTCCAAGCCTCTGTTTCCTTGCGCAATCCCTATGGCTGAATAGCCCATATTAATGGGAATCCATTGCTTCCAAAACTGTGTAATCCAAACTAGGTCCAGTTCCTGATTGCATGTATGATCTGTACAACTCAGTTAATCATACAACTCATAGTACATTGTCCTTGCACTCTAGTTTCAATTGGGTCTTTCTTTGAACTAACATGCATGAGTTTCTTATGAGAGAATCTTCAGTTAACTAGAGTGACACTTGTGAATGCAAAAGTGCACCAACTGACTATTAACTCTCTATTAGCTCCACAAACAATTTGGAACTAATTTAACTGAACATAACTCGGTAAGCTGAACGATTTGATTTCCAGCTCAATTTAAACTCATACTGGACCCCTAAAACTTAGGGAGAACATATACATGACTACAGAAATACTTCCAACTCGAAATTCCTAAGTTAATTAAACTTAATTAACTATTTACAAGTTGCTATGAGAATAGAATTTGATTTTAATTCTCAGTTTAATTCAAGGACAAATTAAAGGACAAATTAAACTGGAATTTCTTGTTGCCATTTCTCGACAAGTTGTAGATTTAAAGAGACAAACAATGAGAAAAAATGTGCCCTCTACCTACTCAAGATCAAAAGTTGCTAACCTCTTCTTACACCCTCTCGATAATCACACCTCTACATCTCTCATAAAATGGAATAAGATATGGAGTTAATGTGGCAACAGAAAAGGATAAGACCAAATTATCTTTGGACAACAAACTAACCCTCTAAAAAGTAGAAATTGAAAGCAAAACATAACCCAGAAAAAATGGAAATTTACAACAATCAATAACACAATTCCAAAAAAACATTATTATAAAATTACAAATTTTAATTTAATATATTAAAAATATTTTATTTAAAAATTTCATACTATGATTGCCGAAGTGCTAAATCTCACCTACAATATCATTGTGTCTATTAACTTGCGTCTCATTGGCGAAGATGAGTTGCTTTGAACACTCGATACAAGTTAATGATGTTAGAATATGTTTCTTCCTTGAAAATAAGCTTCTATGTGGTGGTCATTTTCCTAGTGTTGACTTGTCTTCGGCTGACGACCCGCTTAGACATATTGCAATATGTACGTTTATTTGAAAAAGACAACTAAATAGTATTTTTTTGAGTTGTTTTTAGTGTGATTTTTTGGAAGTTTTTATGGTGGGTTTTTCCAGTGTAATTTTTTAAAATCTCTTTAAAATCTGGCAAGAATTTATTGAAATCACAAACTTGATGGGTAATCCTCTGCAATAGAAATGCCCTAGGAGTTTTCAAGAATGTTGAATCTATATATACAATCAACAAACTAATTTAAATAACACAATTCAAGCTTTCACCTCAAAATTTTCCACCAAATTCTGACACGAAAAGTCCAGAAAATCACACTAAAAACAACTCCCTTCTTTTAAAACAACTCCCTTCTTTCACAGTGTGGGATTAGATAATGCTCAGTGGGATTGGAT
The DNA here is from genome assembly GCA_031772625.1 of Pinus tabuliformis. Taxonomy (NCBI): domain Eukaryota; kingdom Viridiplantae; phylum Streptophyta; class Pinopsida; order Pinales; family Pinaceae; genus Pinus; species Pinus tabuliformis. Next base: position 709,393,250 of record CM062807.1, on the reverse strand, counting down.
AATGCTCATCTCCATTAGTGGTTGGAAATAAATATTATTGCATATTGTTGACTTTTCATTGGCACCATATAAATGGAACTCTCATGTGGAGAGTCCAACACCTTTTGCCAAATCCGTGTAGTCAAACCAAAGTGGTGTGTTGATTAAGTTGATTAAGTTCTCAGACGCAACCTTGGAATGATAAGTTTCAACCTTCTAATTGTGTTTGATAATGTTATGCAAACGCACAATAAGTGATGCTACCGTGGGGCTTTGAATCTTCTAATTTGATTTGCTAAATGTAATATTGCAAATATTATAAAAGAAAACAGTTATTATCCAAATCGTTCCGAGTTTAAGCTTAGCATGTGTGTTTTGTTTTAAAATATGGAAAGAAAATTGAAAACAATGCATTTAATAGGATATCAATATCTTTCCTCGCTTCATGGTAAATCTCTTTTGCCACTCGAATTAAATTATCAGAAGTTGCGTTAGATGCTTTTCGTCGTATGGAGTCTGGACTTCATCGAATTGTTTAGATTCTGTAATTTTCATTTTTCAATTTCGAATATAGTTTCTGAAATGTACATTAGATAAAACTCTGATCTCTGTTGAACCTGAAGCAGCTGTGACAACATACTCTTAAGAATTTATATCAAAGTTGTGTTACATATTGCAGATACTCATTTTTCATATCCGTACTATTTGAAGGATCTCATAACGGTTATACAACCTATTTCACTTCAAATTCTCTGTTGCATACATTAGCTTTTTGGGCCAACAGCTTGTGATCTGATCTCTTCAGATGGTTTCCACCATGTTGTGTTGTATTAATTTAATTTAAGAAAAAACTTTCTGTAACAAACAAAAGCTGAGTTCTAGAGTTCAGCTGATTCTAAACTAATGCAGATACTCTTACAAGAGAAGCTTGGACAAATAATCCCAAAATAATATGTATGAAATATTTTCTCCGCTATTGAGAATCACTGATATAAGAAGCGTCATCTTTCTATTTAAGAGTAGAATTTGTATGTCTTTGCTTCGTTAATGATACCGTATAAACCCCCAATAGATGCCACACTCATGAGTAGAACCCCCAAGACGATGCATATCTGCATAAAAAGTAAATATATTAGAGCCATGTATATGCTTCATATGGTATTTTCTGATTCTGCATATCTTTTGAAAAGACACTAACACTTGCATTAAAACATCTTTTACGAGTTTTTATTCCCTGTTTTCTATTTAATACTTGTTTTACTGAATGTGGTTGTATATCTTCTACATTGTTTTTTTTCTCTGTTTTCTATGTAAGGCTTGTTTTACTGAGTGTGATTGTATATTTTTACATCGTTTCTGTTCTTTGTTTTCACCCTTGGAAAGTTTGTTCTAACACATTAGAGAGTGATGTCTTAAAGCAAGTTTCAGGAACTAAGGGACTAACCCAATTGGTTATCCACGACAAGCTGAATCTTTTTGGTTTGTATATTGCGAGCCAGATGATGCAAGGAAGCTGCAATAGTCAAATGCATGACAAGCGTTAAGAGACAATAATATATCAGCAAGCCTATATTTGATTCATTGGCCACAATACTGATTGAAACAAGGAAACTTGAACCAGAGAAGAAAAATATACTCGATTTTGCATAAGATGTCTCATCTTAGCTGTTAGAGAGTACTTACAAAGTAAGTTGTTGGAGCAAAAGCAAATCCTCCAAAGAACCCAAGCAGATTCCCAAAGAAAGGCAATGATATGCCAACGAAGCAGGTTAGGGCTGGAATTCAGTGCAAACAGTGTGTTAGAACAGTCTTTTCTTCCGAGAAATTAATTTAAAAAGTTTGTGAGAATGAAAAGTTTCTGCTTGGTTTCAGTATGATTCTACTTACCAACGTAGGTTGAGCGAGCAACCAAACGAAGCGGAAGTCCTGGAGTAAAGTGAAGTTTCTTGACCAGCACTGTTTCCATCATATCAAATACTGGCATAGCATAAATCTACAAGAAACACTAAACAGTGTCAGAAAGCCCAATAAGTTACATTGAAATATCATCAAGTTATGCCTCGAAATGAAGGGAAAATTATAGTAGAGGGTTCCTAGCATCACTTAAACTCATGAATTCTAGTGAAAGGAATTTTTAAATTACCGATATACGTAAACAGAGGGGAATGCATTTTGTAATAGGTTATAATCCAGTATGCAAAAGACGTATACCTGATAGCTTCCAATCACATGGATTACCACCATCATATTGGCCGTTGCAATCAGCCATGTGGGCGTTTTAAGTGAAACAAGAATATCGTCTTGAACCTCATTTCCGAAAGCCCAATAGCCGACTAATGCCACTGGGAAATAACAGAGGGCAACTACAATATATGCGAAAACAACTCCTCGCCACATAGGGACCTTGGATGGTTTCCCTGGTTTGGAAGGAATAGTAGCTTGGATCTCTAAGACTACATTGTGTCCTGCATAAGCAAAGGCAACGTTTCCCAGGGCATTGAACACATTAAAAACAGTATCCTTAGTTGATGAGCTTTTAATACCGTAATCCACATCTGGCAGTTGTCCCTTATGAGCAGAGGCTGTCCAAGCAATTGTAGAGTAGCTGAGCAATCCAATGAAAGAAAAATCAGTATAGCTCCTCAAATAACACACTCATATCTTTCCTATATTAAGGTTGCATAGTTGCCAAGAAAAAAGGATTATGTAAAACATAAATTAAAAATTTAATAACTAACTTTGCTGAAAGGTTCATGGGGTATTTTATAGGTCTTATATGCAAACAAAATGCAGGTCGTGAAGGGGCCTGTGCATATAAATACCAAAAGAAAGAAGTGTAAAATCCAGCTGCTCAGATTGAATGGAAATACATATGACAAATGTAGATTGGCCAAGGCCCCGATACCAGCTCCCTCTCTTAGCAGTTGTAGTTATGAACAATTGCTTAGCAAAATGATCGACATTTAAGGTAGCTCCTCAAATGTTTGGATCAAAATCGCTTGCACTCCTCTCATTAGCAGATTGCAATTTTTTCCGAGGAAATGCTTATGATGCAGGATTCTCAAATTCTCTAAGCAATGTAGATTGGATGAAGTAAAACGCTGTAAGGATCTTCTACTCTGGTTTCTTGGAATGCTGGTGCCTACCGGTTTTTAGACCAGCAAGGGGAATTACTCAATACACTGTTTGATAAATAAGCTTATCTTATTTCTAGCCTCTAGGGACACCTTTCGATGGAAACGAATATATATAGGATACATAGTACATGCACAGTATAAAAGATCTCTGGTTCACCCAGACATAATGTCCGAGGAGACCCCACGAAGAGTATACGAACCTAATGTCATGGCACAACTGCTTAGTCACTAAAAGGTGAAGTAACCATAAATTACACCATAGAAATAGAATAACTCTGTTTTGTTCAGCTTTCTATTGGCTGAGTCTCAGTTTTTTTAAAGGTGTGGACAGTGGCAAATAAAGCAATAAACATCTTAAAAGTATGTAAACACAAGCCTTCAATCACTGGAATGGAAGCTTACTTCAACAGTACAATGCAAACGCAGCCAATAACTTTTAGACACCCAAACTACAACTGAAACATCTACTTCCCGCAACGACTCTTAACAAACATACCTTAGAGACATGACCGCTGCAGCCAGCGAAATTCCAACCACTGAATTGAAATTAGGCAGTTGTGATAGGACAAAATGAACTGAACCAAAAATAGCAATGAAGTAAGACTGCCTTATATTTTTGCAACTTGGACAAACAAGATCATGAAACCGCTTCAATGATTTTCCCCCAGTAACCATGTAGACTATATCAACACCAATTTCAACTATCAGTTGCTGCGGAACGACAATCCATAAACCAAGTTTTTCACCAAAAGCTTGCTGCCCCAACTCATGATACCGATCAAAACGTTTTCCTGGAACCATCTCATGCATCTCAACCATCTGCCAAAGTGTATATAGGGTAATTATCCATGATAGGACAAGCACTACAACACCCGGGCCCCTGCAAAGCCATCAAAGACTGTTCAGGAACATAATGAGATAAACCTGATGAATGATGCGTATTCAAATATGACTCAATCTTTCTATCAGACAAACGTAAAATCTAGCTAAAGTGCAATGAACATGCTAGCATTTTGAAACCCTTCCTGAAAACATCAAATGGAAGCTGCCACGTACAGTGTCAGTCCATGGCTATGACCTAAAGTGTGGGAAAGAGTTGCATAGGTGTAGTGGGTCATCATTGCACAACTCCAGAAAAACTCTATTGTAAAGGATAATGAATTTACCATCCTAAGCTTGCCATCGCATAGGGCAAGGCGAGGACTCCAGAGCCCACCATGGCAGTGACATTGTGGAATGTTGAGTACCACCACTTCGCATGACGAGATGATGTAATTGGAAGCCAATCTTGCTCAGATTTTCCAGTTTTTTCAGTCCCTCTAGCGTCATCTACATGATCCTGCAAGGAGTATAGACAATATTTTTTAAAACATAAGAAATATGAAGCATGGAAAGTGACCTCAGCACTCTGCCATTCAGTTGACACTTAAACAAAAACATTATTTATTTCATTGCCATTTTCCAAGAAGAGAGAATAAGTTCTCTAATTAAACTTATAATATAATAAATTGTTCCAAGCTTATGATAACTAGATATGATTTTGGAAGTTATCATAGAATTTTCGACAAGAAACTAATCTATGGAAGACGGAATTGCAACAACTAGATTCCTGTGACATAAAAATGGACTTGAATAAACGGGCTAAAGTCCTGTAACATAGAAATGGAGTTAAATAAACATGCTAAAACTCTTGCGATATAAAAATGGAGTGAACTTCCTTCTGCTTGCTGTAATCTGCATTATAAACGGTCACAATTTAGATCGATTCAGAACTCTGCCCAGTTGAACTCAAATTATAGTGGGAATGATATTTAACTTAATCCCTTAGAAGTGTGTAACTTCCTGTTACTTCTATTTTATGTGCGTTCCTGCTGCTTCTATTTTGTCCATTATTCAGTGGAGACCAGAGCTTCTACATGGAAAATCATGCTCATGTTGTTATGGATAACTGACTCAATCAATTGAACTGATTTTTAAAACTCCAGATTGACATGTAAATTGTAACTGAATGGTTCCGTTTGATGACAGTAAATACAAATGATTGATATCGTAATACTGTGAACAGCAGCACTTCCTTCCATGAAGATGCATAAGCTCATAAACTGTATTCTAGACAAGTTTGCTGCCCTGGAAAATATCTTCTTTCGAGACTTAACGGATTTAAATATGGATCTAATTTAATATAGCTGGTTCTGCAAAATCTTCAACTCAGATCCAATCAATTCCACTTCTCAACAATGGAGAAGTTTCAAGCTAGAAAGCGCAAATTGTAACGTTTATTTATGAAAACTGGAGAAATTTTTAAGCCAAGGTTAGCATATGATAACTTTTATGTATCAATAATGAACAAATTTTAAGCTTGGAGCTGCACATAGTAACCTTTATTCTGAATAAGATATAAATCTTGAGATGTGTAACTTTATTTCCGAACAATGAAGAAAATTAGAGACACGATTGTAACTTTAACTTCTGGAAATCGTAGCTTTTATTTATGAAAAATGGACAATTTCTAACCTAGGACGAAAATATTATAACTTGAATTGCCGCAGATTGTAGCTTTTTCCCTGAATAATGGAGAATTTTAAATTTAGGACGAACAGATTATAACTTAAATTCCTGAAAGCTGTATCTTATATTTCTAAATAATGGAGAAATTTTAATCTTGCACAAGCAGATTACAACTGTTTCTCTAATTTCTGAATAACGACACACTAAAGCTCCCCCAAATACTTGTCAGAGGATCCAAGACAACACGCACGGTATAATTAATGATTTAGTCGAGGAATTTTAAGCTTATGATTGCTGCTTTTTGTTCCAAAAGAATGGAAAAATTTTAAGCTAAGACGAGAAGATTATGATTTCAATTCCTAACAATTGTAGCTTTTGTTTACGAACAATTGAGAGATTTTAACCTGGGTCAAACAGAGTATGACTTTAATTCTAGAATATTGTAGCTTTTTGGGTGAATAATGGAGAAATTCAAATTTAAAGCTAGGACGATCAGATTATATTTTTAATTCCTGAATATTGTACCCATTTTTCCTGAACAATACATATATTTTCAGCTTGGACGAGCAGATTGCAAGTGTTACTATAATTTCTCTGCATATACTAGCCCGCCTCCAAATCATCTTGCCCCCCAATATAACTTACAAGGCACTAGGAATTTTAATAATTTACTTCTGAAAGAAAGATTCCTGAAGATTGTAACTTTTATTACTTAATAATGGAGAAATGTTAAGCTAAGGCAAGGAGATTATGATTCGAATTTTGGAACATTGTAACTTTTATTTCTGAAAAAATTGAATTTTTTTTAGCTAAGTCGAGCAGATTATAACTTAAATCTGGAATATTGGAGTCTTTTTCTGAACAGTGGAGAAATTTAAAGCTAAAACGAGCAAATGCAAATTATAACTTTAATTCTCTAAGATAGTCGCTTTTATTTTTGAATAATGGAGAAATTTTCGGCTTAGACGAGGTGATTGCGAGTGCTACTACTCTGTAGGTACATACTACAGCGCCCCGCAACATCTTGCCCGGGAATCTGACATAGAATGCTTTTATTACCGAATAATGGATAAATTTTAAGTGAAGACGAGCAGATTGATACCAGCTTTTATCCCTGAAGAATGAGAAAATTAAACTTTAAACCTACGCTGGACAGGTTATAACTTCAATTCTTGCGGTGGAGAATTTTAAAGCTAGAACGAGCAGATTCCCAACTATTGCTATAATTTCTCTGTACATACTAAAGAATTTCGAGTCTTGTAGTAGGGAAATTTTAAGAGAGGAAGAGAAGATTCCACCTGTTTAATTTCCCTAAATAATAAAGAACCTCCAAATATCTTGGCAGTTAATCTAACACAATAAGCATGGTGTATTTAAAGGCAAAGAGTATACATTCAACATTAGAGTAATGAATTGACTACAGTCGGAATTAAAATAGTTTAGTGAACGAATGATGGACGCACTATTCAGACTACGGTCGGAATTCAAATATAGTGAAAGTACATAGGGCTAAGATTCAGACGGTGGGAATCAAAATAGTTTAGTGAAGACTCACGATTCTGTCAGAATTAAAATAATTTAGTGAAAGAATAAAAGATTTACTATTCAGACTACGTTCGGCATCGATTCAATTTTAGTGTGAGGATTTGGGGATCGAGGCGATCCGGTGGCCATGAAGGACAAAAACGGAAATAAAGCGCGTAACTTTTGATGGAAACAGAAGAGCACCGACCTGTAGGACAGTGGAACCGTCGTCTCCTGCGTTCTCGGACACCATGGTCGATCTTTAACAGAAATCTTCCTCTGCCAGGGGATTTGAAATCTCCAGCACTACTTATGCTGCTGCTGCAGTTCAATTTGAGCTCTGATAAATCTAACTCTATTAATGCTTGATCCAAACTGAGAGCGATTTCAAGCTCTGGCTCTGGGCTGCAGCAGCTAGAAGCAGGCGAAGGAGCCTCTAAGAAATGTCTTCCCCTGACAGAATCCCCTCAGCTCAGACGCAACCTTTATAGCAAACGAGTCCACGCCGCAGAGATTGACTACTTACGTACGCACATGTCATCTTCAAAAAACCTACTACAAATCAAAACCGCATCTCCACTGCAGCGCCCATCCAAGGTTTTCAACGATTAGTTAAGGTTTGAAATATTAAATAATTCATGTAATGTATTAAGAGATAAGTAGAGTTAAGTCGAGATCAAGACCGCATCTCCACTCCAGCGCACATCGCAAGGTTTTCAACGATTAGTTAAGGTTGGACATAGTAAATAATTCAGGTAATGTATGAAGAGATAAGTAGAGTTAAGTCGAGTTTAATATTAGAAGTCTAGTTTGCAGGCTCAGTTAATTGAGAATTTATCTGATTTCATAGGGCGATTACATACCCGTGGTTAACTCGCGGCAACTCTGCAAGTAGTTGTGTATGTGAGAATGATTAATGAATGAAAGTTTATTCTGTGTTTTCCTACTCCTTTCCATCAGTCAACGCTCAGAGAGCTTGGTTATTCTCTCGGCATGCCGCCACAAAAATTCAAAGCCGCCACGCACTACGCGCTACTTTCCAAAGTTCAAATATCTCTACAAACTTCTCAGCACATAATCCAGCTGGTCACGCCACTGCCACTTGCCCGCTCTTCCAGCGCCCCACATTTTTCAATCAATCAAACCTGTTTCCACTGCGCTTCCCTGATCTGACCAACCTCCTTGTCGACAACCGGTCCAATGGCATTGTGCTTCCCCGTCTTTTCCATAGCAGGTTTTTGCCCCTGAAAGAAGCAAGGAATTGTGACACCGACAGATCATATTGAAAGGGACGACACAGCGCATTTTTACTCCACTTAAATAATTTATACTTCTACTTGCAGTGGTCTATAATATGATTTTTTTAAAGTTTTTTCGGTGGGTTTTTTTTGTCAAAATTTGGTAGCAAGTTATTGGAGTCGCAAGTTTGATAGCTAGTTTCTGCACAATCAAAGCGTCCCAGGGGTTTTTCAAGGCGCTGAATCCAAATATACAATTAAAAACCCATTTTAAATAATACAAATCAAGATTTAACCTCAATTTTTTCTGCCAAATTCTTCAAAAAAATCACATTATAGACAACTCCCTTCTAATTTAAAAATATAATCATGGTTCGAGATTTTAAAATAAAAAGAAAAGTACATTTAACATAAACGAAAAAAAAAGAAACATGAAAATAGTATTGTATTTAATTTTAAAATTATATATATTTAATCATAAAACACATATGTATATATATTTAAATCGAGGAAATATATTGAAGAATATTGTATTTAATTTTAAATATTTTTATTAAAGTATTTAATTAATTTATTATAAATTTCAAAAAGATTATAAAGTTAAACTTTGAAATAACTATTAGTCTAATTTCCACTTAGAAAATCATTTAAATTTACAATAAAGAATCTAAAAATTCAATTTACTAAACACCATCCTATTATGTATGTATTAAGACACCCCCACCGAATACCATGATTGTACCCATTTTTACAATGTATGAGATGAGTAGATAAATATTCATTATGATTATGTTTACTTATAACAAAGTTGCATCCATTACTGATAATAGAAAAGCATGCATACAAGTAACTCTCATCGATCATTATTGACTACTATTTATTAAAAAATAATAATAATAATAAGTCGAGGACTTTAACAATTTAGTCAAGATTCCTCTCTATCTAAAGTTTGTAAATAAATTGCTTTATTCTCTTGAAATTGTTGTAAAATGGGTCTAGTTGTTGATTGAAAACTCCTTCACTCTTCATATCATATAGGAAGAATATTCTTTTGAAATCAGTGATGTTGTTGTTTCAAATTTTTTTTGGTAAAAGCACTTTTAGAGTGCGTTTCCCTGAGCCATGGTTAGGAAATTTTGTGTAAATTGAGATGCTTGGTTTTGGAAGAATGAATGTATCTTTTTAAACCATTTTAAATAATAGTAAAAATTGTTATAGAAAAAATGTATTTTTTACATAGTAGGAAAATTTATTATAATTTAGATGTCAAACTAATAATAGAGATAATTAACATTGATTGTTATCTGCAAATGCATTATTATTATTATGCAAGGAAAATCACACCACCTATAATTATCTTTTGGTGGTCCATAAGAGGACATGCTTTCACTCATGCTAGATGCTTATAAGTCTTGGGTCGTTAACATGTTTCCTTCTGCCAGAAGAAGACAAACTCTTAGCCTAGCAAAATCAGTTTTAGGGATTGGGAGAATGAATGTGTTATTTTGACAATAAATTTTAATTTGTACAATATTGAAATGTATTGGACTAATTTTGATTGGGATAATGAATCATTATGTTAAAGTCAATTGTGGTGGTTTTCAGTTTTATTGTTTTGGTAGGTCATAGTTTTGTGCCCATAGTGCAGCTTTTAAATAGGGCTTGGGATATTCCCTTGTAATGGGGCCTCAAGGTGAGTGGTGAAGTCTCATTGGGTTGGCTTGATCAAATTTCGTCAAAGATATTAATAGATTTATTGATGTTGGTTTTTTCTTGGTTTGGATTTTCTAGGGTGGAAATTAATGTTGTTGTTGCTATGTTATAATTGTTATTCTCTCGCATATTTTATTTCAAACAATTGGTAATCTATTGATGTTGGTTTTTTTCTTGGTTTGGATTATCTAGGGTGAAAAATAATGTTGTTGTTGCTATGTTTTAATTGTTATTTTCTCACATATTTTGTTTCAAACAATTGGTACCAAAGCCAAAGGTTTTATTTAACCGATAAACTCACACGAAAGGAGGGTGTCTAATTTTAGTCTAAGGAATGATAAGGTGAGAGGATGATGACATTTGTAAAATTTAAGTGCTGGTAAAAGAAACAATGGACATGGAAAGTGCAATCCCATGGAGATATGAAGACAATATTAACACTAAAAAAATTGTAGTGGAGTTCAAAATTTTAATTGCATGTAAATGGGAATATGGCTATAAAATCTAGTTAGACGTTTGTACTCCTAATAAACTATTATTAATATATAGGCAAAGACCTATGTGATAAGGGGGGGCATGTTGTAACCACCTCACCCCATATTTACCCACTTTAACCTACTCACCAGGGTAAACATGAGATGATAATTACTATGCAAAACTCAATTTCCAAGATGCACTTATGGAAAATGGGGTCCACATGTCCATAATTGACTAAAAACACCCAATGACACATGATCACATTGTTATCTGCCTAACTTGACCCAACACTATTTCTTTTCAGTTCTATTTGTTTAAATTTAACAAAACTTCCTATTTTTGGCAAATTTTTGGGTTCTCAACTACTGAAGCTGTTTTGAGGGCCTAAACGACATTTTCAGAGAAAACAAAGAGATTGATGAAACACATTTAAAGCCTAGCCTCCTCATGGGGATATTCGAAGCGAGGTATTATGATATTCAAATGGAGATCATATGCCAAAGTCATGACCCTAGGAAGTAGGACATCCAAATTACTCATTTATACAAACACTTTGGGTACATTATACCATATTCCCTTTGGGGTCGATCAACCCAGATTTTTCTGTGGACGTAGCACCACCCATTGACCAGGGTGTCCATGAACCATAGCCTAATATATATATATATGTGTGTGTGTGTGTGTGTGTGTGTATGTTCACTAATTCAATAAGCTCACCAAAGAATCATCAAGAAGGCTCTATTCCCTCTCCACATAGTTGCAACAACACTTATTAGTCCATACATTCTTCAACCAATCAATAACTAAATAATTCATGACAAGAGCCACAGATGGTGCACATCATATAACCAACATATAACTAAAAAATAACCAACATAGGAATCATGACAACTCAGTTATAATGTCACCAATACAATCAATACAAGTATGCGTGAATCACAATAGGAGTATAAATCTTATTAACATATGAAAATACCAACCAAATCAGGGGCTTCCATGTAATGCTCAACCATAGATTGGGTTGAACCAAATCTTTCTTTCAGCCAGTCATCCCCATGCCATTCCAAGCACGAATGTGGGATCTCGTGGAATAAACCAAGACAAACCAAACCATGGCTTCTAAAGGCCAAACAACCTCAACCCTCAACCACAACGATTCCACCTCTATGGTCGAACATCACTAATAGCAACCAAATCAGTCTCTACCCAAGCTATCTAAGGCTTCAGGAACTAGTAACTCAACCCACAACCTTCCAGGGCTCCAGAGTGTTTGTCCAACTCGACTCCAAGGACTAGTAGCTCAACCCACCAAGGGCTCCAGAGCATTTATCCCAACCTAGGCTCCATGACTAATAGCTCAACCCAAGTTGTTCCAGGGCTTCCAAAGCATTTGTTCCAACCCACAACCATAAGAAACATGAGCATCAATAATAAAACAATCAAGTGGAAAAACCCACAACACCATGGATATCCAGGAAATGGAAATATGAGGCTAAAATTGTTGTCACTCTAGGAAAATATTCATGCCACTGACAACACACAACCAAAAAATCACATGCATATACCATGCATCCATAAATCAACATGGAAATCATAACTCTAGATAATTACCTGTAAAGCAATCAAGTTGTAGCTGTTGACCCAATTGTTCCCTTACACTTTGTTACTTTCATTTGCCTTCTTTCTCCAATCCAAATGAATTCTAAAGTGCTCCAAGCACGCTCTAAGAATGTTCCAGATTTCTCTAAGTGTGCAAGAGTATGAGAGAATGAGAGAATGGAAGAGAGCTCCAAAACTGAACTAACAAAAGGTTGTGAACTAATCCTCAAAATCCTTTTTATCATGGAGGCCTCTATTTTCTTTATTTTCCTTCAATTGTTATCTCATGCAAATCTATGTCGCTTCACCTTCCTTTTCTCCTATTTTCCTTCATTTCATAAATAAAATGTCAATTATTTCCATTTTTCCTTTGCCAGTTTCCATAGTCATAAATTAATCACTAGTGATACACATCACTGTGTTTTGACTAACATTCATCTTGGAATATGTGTCACATGACCTTGGTCCTATTTTATTTACATGGAAAATAAACCAGGGGTTGTTACACATGTCTGATTCACAAATACCCTGATTAGAATATTTGAGGGTGATAGGGCATGGATAATTACCCCAGGTCAAGTTTAAAGGGGAGGAGTGTTAAGTTAAGTCTTGACTCAATGAATGAGTCGTTGTGTTAAGGTCAATAGTCGTGGGTTTTGGGCCCATAGTTTTGTGCCTATGGATTTTTACGTAATGAAACATTTTAATAGGGTTGGGATAATATATTCTAATGGGGCCTATAAATGAGCCATGAAGGTTCATTTGGTGATCTAGGTGGATATTTTTGGCCACCCATTACTTCCACTGACTCAATTGTATCTTCTTGATAGTTTTTCTAAATATTTTTTGGTCTCAAACTCCTAGGTTGTTTTGAGGCCCTAAACGACGTTTTTTGGCCATTCGGAAGGTTAGACCCTAATGAAAAATTGTAATCCTTCTATGTTATTTCCAACAAGTTATGGAGCTCCCCAAAATAAGATTATATGCAAAAGTTGCACTAGCAAGAACGTGATGTACCAACTAACCACCTTGGGACCCACAAAACTTTTGGTGTTTCATCTTCCATGGTCAAGATTTTGAACCCGTACGTATCTTTTCTTTATGTTGAAATGCCATTATTCAATCCTTTTGTAATATTTTTTGTGAACGAGAGTAATTTCCATCTCTCTTTATTCAGAGATAAGCTACAACCATTATAGCTAGTTTGCATTTTTCAAAGATGCTATTTTATTATTAGTATTCACTATATTAATGTGCTCTCTGTTATATGTTTGTGTGTGTTCCATTTTCTTTCTTTCTTTCCTTTCTTTTAGTTCCTTGTACAACCCAAATCACTTGGCTAGATTTGGTCAAAGATATCAATAGATCTATTGATGCTAACTTTTTGTTAATTTGGGTTTTCAAGGGTAAAAATATAGTGTTGTTGTTGCTATGTTGTAATTATAATTTTATCTCACATTTTTATTTCTAAAAGAAACATTTGACATAATGTTATTAAGGTGATTCAATTGTGTTAGGATATTTCAATGCTTAGGAATTCGTTAACTCCAACTTGGTCTATGTGTCTACTAGGTAAATGTTTATTTTTATTAGTGTATTTCTTTAGTATGCATTTGTTGCATTATAATTCGACGTCATGATATGTTCTATACATAGAGTGATATGATGACTCTTCTCCTCGAGAAGTTATTGACCATTGATATGTGGCTTAACACCTAATTGGTCCATGATCTTTATTTAATAATGATGAAGGGTCATTGTTGATGATCGATTGTGAGAATCTCTTATGTCAAATATTTTCTTTTGCATTAATGAAATTTCCTCAAGTGATTGCATTGGTTGGGGCCATGAATTATTTCCCTCTTATAGGGTTTTAACCACATAAAAATATTGCTGTTGTGATCTTTGATCTAGTTGTGTGAGTGGTTATTGAAGGTGTTCATCCTATATGGAATACCTTGTTTATGTGAACATGATATAATGCCCTATTTGAAGAAATTCTCCCAATGGTGATAGAGATCTTGAAGCCTATGTTGCCACATTTCCAAGATATGTTATTTATATACCATTTTTGGCTTGGAAAAACCATTCCATTATGTCCAGAACATTGTTTTCAACTAAGAATGCCTTTTGTTTCATCTGAAAAGTTGTGTGTTTTCCAAGATACAACATTTTTCATTAGATCTAGAGGTATATAGTCTAAATATGACCCTTTTTAAATTTTCTCTTATGGGGTTCATATTTCTTCTCTATTTATATTCTCAGTTTTCTACTATTTTTGGCCTGCATATGCTCTTTTCCCCGCACTCTGTGCAATCTCGGAAAATCAAAGACAAATAACTTGATTGCGTATGCTCATTTCCATGTGTTTTGTGTGATCTTTACAAATAAACAACATTGAGAAAACATGCATTTCCTAGGTAAGCTAACAAAGATCTAACCCCATTGCTATTGAGTTTTGGGGTTTTTTTAAAATTGTTGTTTGTTTTCTATAAGCACATTTTTCTAGTAAGCATGTAGTTCAAGCAAAGCTCCAACGATAGCAACAACAACAACATCCCCACCCTCCTTCACCATATTTCTATGCATTTTTAACTAGCTCACTTGCTTAAAAGCTATGTTTTTTAGTAAGAGATCTTGAGTTCATATATATATTAACTACCTTTTAGACAAGTCCATGTAAACTTAATTTAGTTGATAACTTTATTGTAAAGTGTATTTCAGTTGTCATATACGAGTGAATCACTATAAAACAACTTTAATCTTTTCAAGTTTTTTTTGCATGCAATATTCATTTATAAAGTAAGTTCAATGTAAAAGTGATCCTCACTTGTTTTTTAAAAGTTGGTCATTTCATAAAATAATTTATCTATAAAAGTGAAGTTATAGGAAACACTAGCAAGAGAGAATATTTTTTTTTTTACTTTTTTTCATCAACATCTATCACCACTTAGGCCAACTTCTACATATCATGTGGCTCTTATCATTAATTCTTTTTTTCAAAGGGCACAACTTTCACATCCAAAGTCCATTTTAAGTACCTTTTTTTTTAAACAACCTATTTTTTTTAGAACTTTCTATCCAAAGAGTAAATTTTAGCTTTTGAAAACATATTATCTACACATTTTAATTTGGGCACTCCAAGTGAACTTGTGATTGCCATTGCCAACTACTTCTATGAAATCCTACATGAAGGATGTATTAAGAAGTAAAGGATTGTACCATATTACCTTGGGATAAAAAATGCCCCCTATTGATAATGATAAGAGAGCCAAATGAGATAATAGGAATGATAAAGCATGTGGACTAATCGAAATATCCATTTCTCTTGATTTGTGATTTCATCCTCAAAGCATTGATTACTCTAATGTAGAATAGAAAAAGTTGAAACAAATATTTGGTGGACCTAGTATCATTAGATCTCACCATCTTGATAATCATATCATAACTTTAATTCCTAATGATTTTTACTCCATTGAATATTATTCATCTAAGTTTAAAACACTTAGACATTTACTTTTTAGACTGTCAAGTTGACCTAAAGGATAACCATTTCATATATTTATTCTTTGCAAGCTTGGTTCTACATTTTTTTTTGTATCTACATTTTATGCCACTAGAGAAGCTCTGGGGGGTGGATATCAAAAACCTTCTCTTGAATCATTTTGTGATTCTTTGATCAGAGATCAATACAAGATCTTGAATATTGAATCAATTAGTAGTACAAGTACATCTAGCAAAGCCCTAGTGGCCCAATAAAAAGACAAAGCCAAGCATCCCAACAAGAAACGTTCTTACAACAACAAGAAAAATAAGGGTCCCAAACCCTCTTAGCCAGCCTCTACTCCTAATGGTGACAAAGGACCAAAATAAAAGAGTAGGAAGACTGATAGGAATTGTAATTATTGTAGTAATGATGGACATGTGGAGTCTAAATGTTTTTAAAAGATGGATGCCTTGGAAGTAGCAATGAAGAATCACAACACCAGTGTTGATTCTTCTTCTAATACTTCTTCTCATGAACATGTAAGGCAACCTCTACTTCCTCTTCTTATGAGTGGCTTATTGATTTTGGAGCATCTTATCATATGGCTAAGGATAAAGCTAATTTTTCTACTCTTAATTATTGTAACACCAAACAAATATTTGTTGGTGATGATGGATTTTTTAGTGTTGTAAGGTCTAGAACATTTCAAGAAGATAAAGGTCATTTCAATGATTTATTATGTCTTAAAATTATTTTCGTTAACCTTCTATTAGTATATTAGATCACTCATTTAGGTGAAGGTAAAATAATAGATTTTTCTTCTCACCAAGTTATGATTAAGGATTTAAAAGTTCCTAAGCATGTCCTTGCCACTAGCATAGTTCAAGATATTACTAGGTTGTACAAGTTTGAAAACTTTGGGTCATCATATTTTCCCTAAGGTTCTATTTCTCATGGTAATAAATTAAGAAAACTTTGGCATGAGCAATCTGGTCATCTCAACTATCTCTTACAGTGCCAACTATGTAATCCAAATATGGTCATTGCTCAAGTTCTTCTTGTTTCTTATAGAGATGGTGTTTGTTTTTGCCATGTCCGCGAAAAACATTATTGGGATAGTTTATAAAATATGCCTCTTGGCACATCTCAACCCCTTTGTAACTTGTTCACAATGACTTATGTGGTCCACTTTCTTCTCCTTCCTTATCTAGCTTTAGATACTTCCTAACGTTCATTGATGACTTCTTTAGATGCACTTGGGTTTATTTGTTAAAACATAAAAGTGAAGTTCTTGAATTTTTCTCAGCCTATAAGGCCCTTATATAAAAATAAATTGTGTAACAACTACAAAGGTTAAGAATAGATAATGGAGGTGAATATGTCAACAACAAATTCACAACTTTTTGAACTGCACATGGCATTCACATGTAACATACTATTCCATGTACATCACAACAAAATGGTGTTGCTAGAAGAAAAAATCATACATTAAAGGAAATGGCTAATTGTATGATTCAATATAAGAGATTAAGTCTTGATTATTGGGAAGAAGCAATCAACTATGCAAATTGCATAGAAATCATACTCCCACAAAGGTTTTAAGCAATATAACAATAGAAGAAGCATGGAATAAAATTAAGCCAAATGTAAGCCACTTATATATCTTTGGCAATGTAGCCAAGGCTCACATTCCTGATGAAATAAGGAAATATTTACAACCTAAAAGTGAATGTGTATTTTTCTTGGATATCCCGAGGATATGAAAGGTTATAAACTTATTCAACCAAACTCCAATGAAATAATGATTAGAAGAAATGTTGGATTTGATAAAAATCTCTTAGCTTGTGAGCCTAATTTGACGATTATTCCCTCTTCGGTCTGCAAGCCATCTTCGACATTTGGGCCATCTTCTCTTCCTACTATAGTTTCTTAGTTGAATGATGACATTAAGGATGAAAATCCAACTCTTCCTACTCACATTCCTCCAAATGATTCCATTTAATATGGACCGAAAACCAACACCAAAACCTCCCAAATGGGTCCATTCAACATGTGAAGCAATTGGTGACCTTTTCGGTGATCCTACATATCAACATTGTACTCATTCAAAGTCATAGTGGGCCTCCACTCTTTTAGATCAATTTTTAGAGCCTTGAGATATGGAAATATTTGCAAAAGCTTCAGGTCATCTAGATTGGGAAACAATAATGAATGAAGAATATCATTTCTTGATGGAAAATGATACTTGGAAACTTGTACCTCTTCCAAAAGGAATAAAACTTGTAATATGTAAATGGGTATATAGAAATAAGGGTTGAATCATATGGAAGTGTTAAAAGACATAATGGCTAGACCTTAGTTTATAAAGGATCTCTTAGGTTGAAGGATCCGATGAGGCAAAGATTCTGAAGTGACCCACATCTGGTCTCTTCCTGGAGAAAGCCTCCTCTGTTGTCTTCATCCCAAGTATGCGATGCAGGCTTCTATTATGCAAGTATACCATTGTATTGCATGCCTCAACCCACAAATGAAGTGGTAGGCCTTGGTCATGCAACATTGCCCGAGCTGCTCCCATAATCATTCTGTTCTTCCTTTCAACCACCCCATTCTGTTGTAGGTTATGGGGTGCCATCAACTCCCATTTAATTCCTTCTGCTGCACAGAAGTCCTTAAACTCTTGAGAGACATACTCTCCACCATATTTGCTTCGCAAGGCCCTGATCTTCTTTTGATTCTTTCTCAACCAAGGCTTTGAACTCACAAAAACTTGAGAAGGTTTGTTCCTTCTTCTGCATGAAATAGACCCAACATCTACGAGAAAAATCATCAATGAAAATAACATAGTACCTTTGTTTAGCGATGGAGGCTGTCAAGAATGGTCCATACACATCTGTATGAACTCACTCCAAGATTACATCAGCTCGGCTGTATTGATCCTGAAAGGAATATTTTGCATACTTACCCAAGGTACAACCTTTGCATGTATCTACTTGCTCAAGTTTACCTTTGGGAAGTCCGGTAGAAATCTGTTGCATGATCTTCAAGGCCCCATGGTGCAAGTGGCCCAATCTTCTATGCCATAGCTTGCCAATATCTTGGCTTTGCACCGACTCTACTTTGGAATTCAATGCAACACAGTCATCTACCTCCAGCTTGTAGATATTATTCACTCAAATCCCAATCCTCTTGGTCTGACCCATGGCGATGTGTCTCAGGAATGAATTTCCTTTACTGAAGACTACATCATAGCCTTTGTCTTCCAGCATTGCGATGGATACTAGGTTCTTCTTCAATCCAGGCACATACTTTACATCAGTTAGGGTGAGAGGAGCTCCATGCTCCCTCTGAAACATAACCATGTCTTAACCTGAAACACGATACTTTCCATCATCGCCCATCTCTATGTGCATCTGGAGGTCCTTCTCCTCCAAGGTACTGAATAAACTCTTGTTGCCGGTCATGTGGAATGAGGCTCCACTGTCCAGGTACCAAACACAACCCACCATCGATGAAACCATGCATGCGATGAGGGTAAAATCCAATTTGAACAGTGATGCCAATGCCTCACCATCTGATCCTTTCGAGGATCCCTTCTTGGATTTCTTCTGTGGACAATTTGTTGCATAATGGCCCACCTCATGACAATTAAAGCATTGCACTTTAGATTTGTCAATATTCTTCCCACCATGGGAAGAACTCAATTTTGAATGGGAAGCCTTCCCTTTCCCTTTCCTTGCCTTACTTGCTAAGGCTATATTTTCTTCATCATCATTCCTTGATGAAGAACCATCTCTGATGCTTCTCCTGATCTCCTCCTACATCAGATCCAACCACAGTCGTTCCCAATCTGGCAGTTTCTCTCTTCCATTCAGTGAGTCTTGGTAGCTATGCTAGCTCTTAGGAAGACCTAGGAGAGAAAGAATCACCATGTCATCATCGGTTGTCATGATTCACACACTTCCAAGCTCCTCCCTACAGGTGGTGAACTTGTTCAGATATGTAGAGATCATGTCGCCCTTTTCACACATGATTTTCTGAAGCTTGTCTTCCAGCACTAGCTTCCTCTGATCACTGCTATGCTGATATAGATCCTTCAATGTATTCCACATTGAACACGATGTCTCCTTCCCATGGAGACTCGAGACAATATGGTCTCGAACTACCTCCAGAAGAATCCTTCTCGCTCTCGCCACACATTTCTTTCATTCCACCAAATCTTGGGCATTGGTTGTTGCTGGATTAGGGTCTTCTTGATCAATGAAGTCCTTCAAACCATTGTCCTCTAATACAACTTCCATGTGATCCTTCCAGGCTATGTAATTCGAGCTGCCATCTAGGGCATACTTGAGTCTCAAGCCATTGAATTCCATTGGTGAACTTTGAGATGTGATAAGAAATCGATTCTATACCTACAATTAAGAACTTCAAAACTTCAAACTTCTCCCTTATTTGTATATTATTCTTCGCTTTGATCACCTTTTCTCTGATACCATGTAGAAATTTCACTGTAGATCACCTGATAACGCAATGTAACTAAAGCAAAATACTTGATCTACTTCTACAAACTAACTTGCGAAAGCTTAATCAATTTTGAGCAAGATCAAATAGAACACATATAACAGATGAAGAAGAAACCAATCACAAATGAACACAGAAAATACTCTGGGGAAAGCCTCAGCTAAAAACCCTGCTATTTGTATTATCATACAAGTGGAAATATCTCAGGATTACACAAATATTTAGCTCACAAGCTATCCAGCACTCAGTACAATCCCTCACTGCTGCTCATAGATAGAATAGACAACACATATGCCTTCCTTCAGTCCTCCAAGCCTCCTATTTCCTTGTGCAGTTTCTCCTGGGTCCTCAATCTACCGACTGTGTGTAATTACCTCACACACTGCTCACTAACCTCTGAAATAACTGCGCAATCCTCAAGGAAATAATTCCTCCTACATGCAAGAGATATCCTCATGGGAATATTCCTACAACTGATAGTACATTGTCCCATCTTTTGATCTCAACAAGGTCTCTGTCTGAACTAAAATGCATGAGTAATTTATGAGAGAATATTCAGTTATCTTAAGTACACTAGTTGCATGCATGCATGCATTGACTAACTGAACTCACAACCAGTTCCACAAACTGTTGGAACTAATCTAATTAGAATTAACTCAGTTAACTGAGCTAACTAATTACAACTCAAAGTACAACTAATCCTGATCTCCTTAATTAAGGGATAACTTCCTCAATCAAAGGGATAATTGTTGCATGTCTTCACATAGACTTCATGTTTGATTTTCTCCAACTAATTAACTCAAGATGAATTAATTAATTATTTTACAAACAACTACTGAGATCAAATTCAAATTTTGATTCTCAATTTCAATTCAGGGACTAATTAAAATTGGAATGTATCCCCAAATGCTATCTATAGCAATGCTATTTTTAGCATTTCTTGTTGCTATTTTCAACAACCTTTAAGACTGAATGTAGCTATTATGGTCTTCATGTTCTCTGATTAATCTTGAAATCTTAAGAACTTACTCATTCCAAGAAACCATACTTCTTCATTCTGTGTTTTCTTCATTTCCCCATTGAATGTAGGTGTATTTTCTTTCTTGAACTAATCTGAAAAATATCCCCTATCACTCCTCCTCTAACGATGACAATGATGATGACCATGATACCTGTCAGAACCAGAACTAGAATAGTACATGTGTCCATCACCCATCTTGTCCCAAGTATCCAAGAACCTGCCATCCATGATCATGTCATCTCTATCTGACTTGTTCCCGCTATGGGGTCTACTATCATAGGCCCATTATTCTTATCCTCCTATCCATAACTAAACCAAAGTGGTCCCTATCTCTGCAATTTTGACAAACTCTGAAGAATTTTTGCATTAACAACTTCTTCTTTCTCTTGTGCCAACGAGATTCTATCATTGTCTGCTTTGAAACTCCTTATTTCTTCCTTCAAACTCCTTAGTGTGTCTGCCAAGTCAGAAGAGTTCCCAAACCCACTGTCAATCCAGGAAATCCTCCATGCCAATGACAGATCATAACCATATAACCACATGCATATTCCATGCATGCCAAAAATGGCAAGGAAATCATACATGCAACTCAGTACCTGCAAGAAAAATACACTATAGCTACTGATCCAAATGTCCTCTTGTGCTTTCCTACTTTTCCTTTTCCTTCTTGCTCCAAATCCCAAGTATGCCACACTCCTCCTAGGGTGCTCCAAGAAAACTCTAAATGTCCAAGTGTATGAAAGACAGAGATAGAAAAAATGAGAGCTCCAAAATTGAATTGACCAAAAAGCCATGAACTGCTCATCAAATGAGGCCTCTATTTTTCTTCATTTTCCATTATATTTCCTTCATTTTCCTCCTCACATGAAACTTGTGACCTTTCACCTTCCTTTTTTCCTAGTTTCCATCATTTTCACATATAAATGCCAATAAATGCCTCTTTTCCTTTTCCAAAGCCTTTTGCATTGCCTTTGCCAATTTCCATAGCCATTAGTAAACCAAATGAACACCCACACTAGGATGTTTTTCCCAAAATTCAACTTAGAATACGTGTCCCATGAACAAGGTCTTATTTTACCTTTATTAATTTTTACATGGATTTTTTTACTAGGGAAATTACAGAACCCTTCCCCTTGAGGGAACACAGTCCTCGGTGTTCAATGAAACCTACAACCAACAAGACTGTTGAAAGAAAAAAATACTACCCATGGGGCTTTATAACTTAGCTCATTGCAGTATTTTCAATGATCAACTTGTTGAGAAACAAACTGACATGACAACATAACAGCATGACAACCATAATTACATGACACCCATGCCGCTTATTGAAGATTTATAACATAGCACGTGGTGGTATTTACATCCATATACATATGTACATATACGAAAACATCATACCAAGCATATGCCAAAGAAATATATCAAGGACATTCACTCAATCAATTAATAAAGAAGGATATATATCCCACATCTGATCCACCATCTCCCTTGTAGCTTCATCGAGCCCAAAGTGATTCCACTACACTTTAACCTACTCAATTGCTTGGTTCCAGAGAATTAGCATCTTTCTCTACAATATACACTGACTTTCCATCCAGAATTCTCCTTCTGGCTCCACTTGCAATACATACTAGTCAATCACATTATCAACATCCTTAACATACTTTTTAAGCAATGATACATGGAAAACATCATGGACTTTCACTATCAGAGCAGTGCAAGTCAATAGGCTACTAGTCCAATCCTTTCAAGAATCTTTAAAGGTATAAAAATCGAGGTGCCATCTTAGCACATGATCCAATACACAAGGAGCTCTTCTTAGGCTTGATGCATAAGTACACATGTTCCCCAACCCGAAACTCCTTAAACAATTTGCTCCAATTTGCATAACTTTTCTGTCTATCCTATGTTGCCTTTATATTTTTCTTGATTACCTACATTTCCTATTCCATTTCTTCCAACATATCCAGTCTTGTCAATACCCTATTAACTGGATCACTCCAACTAATAGGAGTATTACACTTCCGACCATAGAGTGCCTCGAATAGACTCGTCCTCAAAGACTCCTGATACTTGTTATGGTAAGCAAACTCTATCAGTGGAATATACTATTCCCACTTTAATTGTTGATGCATCACATACATCCTCAACATATCCTTTAATATCATGTTGACTCTCTCTGTCTGTCCATATGTTTGTGGATGATAAGTTATGTTGAAGACCAACTATGTACCCAAAATTGTAAATAACTCTTTCCAGAACTTAGAAGTGAACATATCATCCCTATCTAACACAATATTCTTCGAGACACCATGCAACCTCACTACATCTCTGTTGAAAACATGTGCTACATCGTTGGCTAAATAGGTATACTTTACTAGAATGAAATGCGCTACCATTGTCAACCTGTCAACCACAACCATAATTGAGTCATGCTATCTAGATGTCCTCAACAAACCTATGATGAAGTCCATGGAAATGACCTCCCATTTCCACTCTAGAATCGAGATTGGATTTAGTAACCCACCTCGATGCTTATACTATGCATTTACCTATTGAAAATCCAAGCATCTCATCACGAACTTTGCCACTTATTACTTCAAGTTCGGCTAGTAGTAAAACTTCTTCACCGTTGTCAATGTATTATGATATCTTAGGCGACTTGAATATGGTTTTGCATGAAACTCTCTCAAGATAAGCTTCTTGAGCTCACTGTCATCTGGAACATATATCCTATCCCTAAATTTGACCATGCCAGTTGTTGAGAGATGATAGTACACATCCTGTGCACTTGTACCTACACCTGTACCTGTACCTGTACCTATGCATGTACCTGTACTCTATTGTAACAAGTGCCTAAGCTCCATGTACCTATTATCCTAGTGACCTACCTGTAAGTTCTAAGCCTGTAAATATGCCCCATAAGAACTCATAGCTACTATGTGGTTCACCTGTATCCACCTACTAAGAGCATCTGCAACCCTGTTCTCATTACCTTTAATGTACTTGATCTCAAAGTCGAACTTGTTGATTGTGGCCAACCATCCAACTTGCCTGGCGTTCAAATTTGGTTGGTCAAATAGGTACCTCAATCCACTGTGATTGCTTATCAATACAAATATCCTACCAAGAAGATAATTCCTCCACATATTCAATGCATGGATGATCATTTCCAACTCAAGATCATGTGTCTGATAATTTTGTTCGTGCTCATTCAGTTTTTGTGCTTCATATCATACTACATGTCCTTACTGCATAAGAAATCCACCAATTCCTCTCTTGCAAGCATATGTGTATACCAAAAACTCTTTGTACGGATCTGAAATGTTTAGTGTTGGAGCATTTGTTCACTACTACTTCAACTGCTCAAAATTTGTTGCACATTCTTTTATCCATTCAAACTTCTTACCTTTTCACTACAATGATGTGATAGGATATGCAATGCTAAGCTGATGAACCTCTTATAGTAACTTGCTAACCCCATAAATTATCTTACCTCATCCACATTCCTAGGAGCAGCCCATTCCATGACAGCCCTTATGCCGCAAGTAATGTACCTCTATTTGAAAGAAACTACATTTGCTAAGCTTGGCATACAACTGATGCTTTCTTAGCAATCTCAACATTGATGCTAAATATTTGGCATGCTCTTCCTCATTGTTAAAATATACCAATATATCATGAATGAATACAATAACAAACATTTCCAGATAAGGATGCAACACACTACTCATCAAACACATAAAAGTAGCTAGAGCATTAGTCAAACCAAATGGAACTAAAACAAACGCATAATTTCCATACCTGGTCCGAAAAGATGTCTTGTGAATGTCATATTATTTAATGCGTACATGATGATATCCTGATATCAGATCAATCTTTGAGAACACTATTTCTCCCTTTAATTGATCAAACAAATCATCAATCCTCGACAATGAATACATGTTCTTAATGGTAACCTTGTTGAACTTCTTGTAATCAATGCACAACCTAAAAGTCAATCCTTCTTCTTCACAAATAATACTAGTGTGCCCCATGGTGATACACTTGGCCTAATGTATCCCTTTTCAAATATTTCCTTCAACTGCAACTTCAACTCTACAAACTCTGGGGTACTCATCTTGTATGGTTCTTTTGATGCTGGTGTTGTCCCTTGTACCAACTTAATAGAAAAATCCACTTCCCTATGAGGTGACAACTTCGAAATCTCTGCAAGAAATATATCCTGAAACTGTTGTAAAATTAGGTACCTGTTCAAAACATCTGCATCCTCAACTTCCTTATCTTTGTCAATATAAATATCTACCACAAATAACACACACCCTTTCCTGCGACTATGCTTCGCCTACATAATTTTCATGATTCTAATTGATGTTTCCTTCTTCTTACCTTGGAAGACTCTCTATTCTCCATTTTCATCCAAGCACTCAATATATTTTTCATAATAGTCCAAATTGGTCCTATGGATATACAACCAATCCATACCCAAAATCATCTATATGAACCCAATGAAAATACATTCAAATGCTTTGATGTAGACATACCATTAAACTCAAATGCACAAGCTCTTACCAAATTATGAAATCACTTCTTCGTACTTGTACCCAAATGTACTAACCAAGATTATACATGCACTTCTTTATTCAAACCACACTTATCCTCGAGGTCATGATTAACATAACTATAATTAGATCCAGGGTCAATCAAAATAAGAACAACTTGATCACAAAGCTTATCAT
This sequence comes from Pinus tabuliformis, assembly GCA_031772625.1. Taxonomy (NCBI): domain Eukaryota; kingdom Viridiplantae; phylum Streptophyta; class Pinopsida; order Pinales; family Pinaceae; genus Pinus; species Pinus tabuliformis. Next base: position 709,367,310 of record CM062807.1, on the reverse strand, counting down.
CCATCTTGATAATAGACATTGGTGATCTACCTACCTTTTATCCAACACTACATAGATCCGAGGAACACTCTATCCAACATCCCCCACTGTCTAGGCTTCCTGAGCACTGTAGATCTGCGGTCTACCACCCTGATTCTGTGGACAAACTCTCCTACGATGATCTTTGCCACAAGTCCAACACTGTATAGGATTCCAACCTGCACCATTGTTCTACTCCTCAAACTAAAATTTCTGGCCTTTTTTAGATGCGTTGAACTTCTTGTGCGGTGTTGTATTCTCTTTGTTACCTGTGCCTTGAGGCCTTTATTGCTTCTTATCCCATTTCCCCTTATTCATTGCATTACCTTTCCTGTCTGGTTTAGTCTCAGATATACGCTTTGAATTCACATAACAATGCTTTAGCTTTCGGATGGCCTCCTCCAATGATCCAAACTCATCAAACTTAATCCTATCTTTGAATGCTATCAGAAACCCAATGATGAATCTCTAAATCTTGGCCGTCTCCTCCTTGAGGTAAGGCACATATCTCAACAACTCCATAAATCTGCTAGTGTACTCCTCATCGGTCATAGAGCCCATATTTAGCTCATAAAGCTTGTTTGCCCTATCATCATAGTACCTCTCCGATAGATACTTATTCAGGAATAGTCCTTCGAATTCACTCCAAGTCAACACATCCTCATAAATATCTACAAAGTTCTTTACATATTCCTACTAGATATATGATTTACCTTTAAGGTTGAATGTAGTTATTCTAGCTTTCGTGTTCTCTGAGTAATCTTGAAACCTTAAGAACTTATTCATTCTAAGAAACCATGATTTTGCATCATGTGTTTTCTTAATTTCCCCATCGACTTCAATTTTCTTTTATTTCTTGAACTCATCTGAATAATAGACCCTATCAATTCTCATGTAAGGATGACAATAATGATGACCATGATACCTGTCAGAACTGGAACTAGAATAGTACCTATGTCCATCACCCCTCCTGTCCAGAGTATTCAAGAACCTACCATCCCTGATAGTGAAATCTCTATCTGACTTGTGCCAACTATGGGGTTTACTATCATAGGCCCCATTAGTCCTATCCTCCTATCCATAGCTGATCCAAAGTGGCCCCTGTCTCTGCAATTCTGACAAACTCTGAACAATTTTTGCATTAACTTCTTCTTGTTTCTCCTATGCCTCCATGACTCTATCATTGTCTTCTTTGCAACTTCTTATTTTTTCCTTCAAACTATTTAGTGTGTTTGCTAAGTTAGAAAAGTACCCAACACCATGCTACTCATATTATTTGTAGGGAGAATATTTGTAGTCTACCTTCTTGCTAGTCATCTTTGTATTCTCTTCTTCCTGCAAGGTATATCATGTAAATCACAAAAAAAACAACGTACCCTAGTATAGTTCGGGGACGATGTCTCATCTGCAAGACCAACCATATTAGCACAATACATATAGAAACATAATCATATCAACACATAAGCATCTTTTCAGCGATTATCCAGATTCCTGACTATGCTAACCACATACCAGGACTTCATGCACAACGACCATCATCCAACCAATGTATGCATAACAACATATAAACACTAACACACATAACCAATGCATGATTGACATACACTCACAACAAATACATTCAACAATGAAACCATCAACGTTTATATGGTGAAATCACTGCAATCATGACCAATGCCATGCATACACAACAAGCACATATACCACAAGAACAAGGACCTATATGAAAGAAACATGTACATATGACAACACCTTCATCCAAACAGAAACTAGACATCGCCCAAGGAGAACGAAACCATGCTCTGATACCACCTTGTAACACCCTCCTCCCACATCTACCCAAGTAACTAGCCAAACGGGGTAAACATGTGACGAAGAGTTATTATGATATAATTCAACTCAATATGTATCAGTTAAGGAAGTGGAACAAACATAACTCAACGAACCTTACCTTCTTCACATGCAACAAAATCCACAGGAGCCATCCAAAACATCCAAGTGACCAGCCCTTAAGAGAAACTGAAATTTTGATGCACTAAAGCCTCAATAGCTCCCTTGACATGGGCATGCATGCAACTAGGAACCTCCAGTTTCTCCCATAGCAAGGTGTGCCTGCGACTGAGGACTTTCCAAGTAGTTTTGTGCCAACAACTTCAGATTCTGTACCACTTTTTCAAGGCCAGGACTCAAGCCACTGCCCAAAACTCCATGAAACTTCTAAAGATGAAAATTAACATACAAAATGATACAAATGAAAAGACTTGAACAAGGACTTAACTTGACCCTTATTAGCCATGACAGGAATTTTATCAAACATGTCACAAATATACATTCTAAAGGTTTAAACAATAGATATGAGCATAGGGGTCTCACACTTATCTGAGAAACACTAAGAAACCTTTTTTCCTCATCACAATAATTGCATTACCATCCATTAAGCCATATATTCATTGTACATTCAGTGATTAACCAAAACATGATGAGAGCCATACATTTTCACTGTCATAAAACTCGCTCATAACCAACTTATAACCAATAGAAATATCAAGGATATAATAGCCATATAAGCCACAGATAAACAAGTATATTTACCCATAAAATACAAAGGAGGAAGAGCTCTTATTGATGATTGCATAAGCCGACCGGGTACGGGACTTACACGAATGACTCAATCGTAGGCTAGGCTAAACCAAATATTTCTTTCATCTAGTCACCCCTGTGCCATATTCCAAGCATGAATGTGAGATCTCATAAAAAAAAAATCAAAACCAAACCAAGGCTTCCAGAGGCCAAACCACCTCAACCCTCAACCAATGATTCCACCTCACAGTCAGACATCACTAACCATCACTAGATTGGTCTCTACCTAAGTTGTCTAGGGCTCCAAAGCATTTCTTCCTACCAGGGCTTACAGGACTAGTAACTTAATCCATGGTTGTTGTTGGGCTTCCAGAGCGTTTTTCCAACCAGGGCTTCCAGGAATAGTAACTCAACCCACTAAGGGTTTCCAGAGCATTTGTCCAACTCAAGCTTCTAGGAATAGTAAATCAACCCAAGTTGTTACAGGGCTTCCAAAGAGTTTGTACAACTAGGGCTTCCAGGAACTAATAACTCAACCCATAGCCAAAGTGTTATAGCTCTGATACCACTTGTTATAGATCTAACCTAGAAATATATGATAATATAATTAACCTAAGAAATAACAAGATAGAAATAGATAGAAATTCTTCTTTATTGATCAAACCCTTAAGGTAGGGCAACACCATACATTCACTCCTTAAGGAAGGAGAACACTCCACAATCCATATGCCTGTTCATACAATATTCCTTCACTATCTTCCATGTGGAGTCTATATAGGCCTCATACATACAATACCATGTATCATTACCATGGTTCCCTCATACCATCAACTAATACCATGGGCCCATTACATTATTATTAACTACTTGTGGTCCCTTAAATGACATGGGTTAACCACCTTATTTATTACTATGGCCCATCCCCTTATTACATTATTACCTTGGGTACCTCCCTTGGTACCCCATATTATCCCCCCTAGGTATATAACATTCCACCCCCCTAAGCATGTTTCGTCCCCGAAACATGGGAAGAACAAAAATAATAAGATCTACTCAAAAGAGTAGTCCACTGGTACCATGCACATGCATCTAGCCATCCAAGAGAAAGGTGAACCCTTGATCTCGTTGGTGCCTCGCTCGCTTGAGATGGAATTTGACCGTGGCAGCTCTTCTGTGTTGATGTGTAGTAGGTGGATCTTCGCTCCTTGCTATCCATCATATAGGGGTTGTTGTCCTTGTGGCTAATTGGTTTCCATCTTGGTGGTTGTTTTCTTGCAGGGTGATGTGGGTGATGATATTTTGAAGTTTTAACCCACGGTGTCTTTTTCTTTAATTCTTCCTGCTGTGGTGCTTGTTGTGGGGTCTTATTTTCCAATATGACTTCAACCACTGAGCCCTCCTCTGATGTATCATCACCTGTAACCTTTTATTCTTCAGCCTCTTTTTGTGTTTGATTGTTGATCATCAAAGGCTCATCATCTGATATGTTAGTCCCTGTAACATCTTCTACTTCAGCCTCCATGTGATCTACCTGTTTATTGATGAAAATATCCTGTAATGTAATTTTCTTCTTTTTATACCAGAGCTTCAAGAATTTCTTCTGTACATTAATATTGATAGTACCCGCGGATTCCATCCAAGGATATCCCAAAACAACATCCATGTTATCCATACCTGAAGCATAAAAATCACCATGAAACACATACTTATCCATAGAAAGCTTCAAATCCTTATAAATTTGAACATCCTTATCATCAACCTGTGTATTTTCAATTTGTTTTGCTGGGACTTGCAATTTTTTTGCCAAGTTGACATTTATGAGATTTTTCTTGCAACTCGGATTTATAGACACAATGATTTTCTCCTTCTGAATCAATCCATGAACCTGCAGTAAGGAGACACCCGTAGAAATTAACCCCTTATGTGTCTCATTCTCCTTTTTTCTAGCCCGAGACCATTTGTCCAAAAAGATTTTTTCAAATTCTGCATCTGAAAGTTTGATCAACTGCTGGTATTCAAGTGATGAATTCCATTTTTGAGCCTCATCTCTCATATTAAACAGCATTGGAAGCTTCCAATATGTCCCATATGTGGACTTGTATCTTTGTATGAATTCTTCAATAGTAGGACCATCATCTTTTCCTGTAAGATATAGAGTCATCATGAAAATTGTCATTTTAGCCGTTATCTTGTCTGGAAAATTGGGTCATGGGATTTTCTGCCCTGTCTATTTAATGTGCAAAACGAGATCTGCTCATTTAACTTGTCCTGACGATGAACCACACTGGTTGGTTCGAAATGCGTCGACAAATGTTTCTCTATGTGATTTTCGCCGAAGAATCTTCAAAAATTTGATATGGATCACAGAAGCCTTAATTCAATAATGAAGAGGGTTTTGAGAAAAAATTCGCTGACTTGGCGAAAATTTAAAATTGTCACAGTTTCGTCAATATTGCTTAGAATCCTTATTATGACCTGTTTCCAGAAATAGAACAATCATTTTGCATCTGCCCATGTGATAGAAATCCTGATTCAGGCACTAGAATTCCAGATCTGCGCTGCTACTCTCCCGCCGTCAACTAAAATTTCTGAAAAAAGGGCTGATTTTAAATCATCGATATCTCCCTCATCCGGACTCCGATTTGACTGATTTTTTTTTGAAATTAGGTGTTTTTTCACAAAGATTCCAGATCTATAATTAGATCTTGCAGATATTGCACCAGGACATCCAGATCTGCAATTAGATTTTGCAAATCTTGCACCAAAACATACAGATCTGATCTGCAAACTCGCCGCCCTCGAAATCCTGCAAAAAATGAAAAAAAATTCTCCACTTTTGTGCCCAAGAAAGTGCTCTGATACCACTTGTTGTAGATCTAACCCAGAAATAATATAGGTCTGATAAGAAAATATAAGATAATGCAAAGATATAGATCTAACCCAAAGATATGATGATAATAGAAATAACCCAAGAATAACAAGATAGAAATGATTCTTTATTAATCAAACCCTTAAGGTAGGGCAACACCATACATTCACTCCTTAAGGAAGGAGAACACTCCACAAGCCATATGCATGTTCATACAATATTCCTTCACTATCTTCCATGTGGAGTTCCTAGTCTTTATATAGGCCTCATACATACAATACCATGTATCATTACCATGGTTCCCTCATACCATCAACTAATACCATGGGTCCATTACATTATCATTAACTACTTGTGGTCCCTTACATGACATGGGTTAACCACCTTATTTATTACTATGGCCCATCCCCTTATTACATTATTACCTTGGGTACCTCCCTTGGTACCCCATATTATCCCCCCTAGGTATATAACACAAAGGAACATGAGAAACAACAAAAAAGAAAAAGTACAACCCACAACACCATGTCTATCCAGGAAATGTAAAGGCTAGGAGAAAACACTGTCAATCCAGGCAATCCTCCAGGCTAATGACATATCATAACCAAATAACCACATGCATATGCAATGGATGCCAAAACTAGCAAGGAAATAATACATGCAACTTAGTACCTGCAAGCAAAATTCATTGTAGTTGTTGATCCCGATGTGCTCTTGCGCTTTCCTAATTTTCCTTTGCCTTCTTTCTCCAAATCCCAAGTATGATACACTCCTCCAAGAATCCTCGAATGAAAATCTAAGTGAACAAGAGTATAAGAGAGAGAGAGAAAAAAAAAATGAGAGCTCCAAAAATGAACTGATCAAAAAGCCATGAGCTGATCCTCATAATCATTTTTAGTAATGAGGCCTCTATTTTCTTCATTTTCCATTATTTTTCCTTCATTTTCATCCTCACATGCAACCTGTGACCTTTCACCTTCCTTTTCTCCTAATTTCCAACATTTTCATAAATAAATGCCAATAAATGCCTCTTTGCTTTTCCAAATCTTTTGCCGTTTCCTTTTCCAAATTTCATATCCATTAATAAACCAAATGAACACCCACACTAGGATTTTTTTCTCAACATTCAGCTTGGAATACATGTCCCATGACGAAGGTCTTATTTCACATTTATTAATTTTTATATGGATTTTTTTTAACGAGGGTTGTTACAATACTCCTAGCTCTCACCATAAATGTTCTATTCATTTGTTTTGAAAATCCATTTTGTTGAGGGATATATCAATTGGTCCCATTTATTTCAATGTCATTCTCTTTGAAAAATGTATCCATATCTACAAAACAAAACTCACCACCATTATTAGTCCTCAACACCTTAATCTTCTGCCAATATGCTTTTTCAAGAGAGCTTTAAACTCCTTTAAAACCAACTAAAAGCCTCAGATTTGGTTCTAAGGAAATATACGCGTGTCCTTCTAAAAAATAGTTAATGAAAGACACCTAATAAAAAGCCTTATAAATTGAAGGAACATTAACTCAATCAAAGACATCAGAATGAACTAATTCCAATAACTAAAATTTTTATGAGGACTAGAATAAAATTTAACTTGGCTTTATTTTCCATATATTTAATGCTCACAAAAATCAAATTCAAGCATAGTCATTCAGTTCACCAAAAATAATTTATTTTTCAAGGCCAAAATGCCCTTCTCACTTATATGGCCCAATCTCTAGTGCCATATCATTATCTTCTACATGAGTAGTTTGATTTCTGAATCAAGACATTTTTTAAGAGGGTTTGAAAATAAAGGAGTAATAAGTATATATCTCTGCATTGTAGAAATCAAAATACTTTTAACATCAATAGCGCATGCATAAATATGAAACAAGGCACCCAAACAAACACCCTTAGTAAGTACCATAGCTCCTCGAACTATCTTGCATCCTTTGTCAAAGAAAAAAATCTGCACACCTGAAATTAAGTGTGCTTATTGATAGTAGATTTCATGAAAACCTAGAATGTGAAAATTTCCATTAATCCCCTTGGTCATAGGAGAGCCTAACCGAAACTTATGGTCAACTATGCTGAGAGGAGAGTCATTACCAAGGTATACAAACCCACCATCATATTCCTCATACATTGAAAACCATTGTTGATAAGAAGTCATATGGACAACAACTCCATAGTCTAGCCATGTGTTCTAACATGCATAGGTTGCTAAAGTTGCAACAAAGGCATATTTTTAATATTCTTGAGGAGATTTTCCTTAATAATTATTAGAATCCTTCTATTCTTTACTTTTCTTCTTCTTCTTCTTATTTTCCTGGTAGTCCCTTCTAAAGTACCTAACCTTTTTGTAGTTCCAACATTTTTTCCTTCAACTTTCTAGAATATTCTTGTCTCCCATGAGATTTGTATTTACTATTTTCTCTCTTCTTGCCTTTATCCTATGATTTTCCATGAATGGAAAAAACCTCTGGTGGATTTAAAATCTTTTATCCTCACCTCCTCTAATATTGTGGCAACCAAAATATCATCAAGCACTAATATTTTTACAATGCTTCAAATGTCCATTACTAGGTTGTCCCTTGAATTTAGTAAATAACACAAAAGAGTCATACAATGATCCTAAACATCCATCTTCACTCTAGCTAATACCAACTAGATCACTATATATTAAATGCATTTAAGTTCTTAGTTACAAAATCACCATCACACATTCTGAGGTAAAATAATCTTTTCCATTGAATTTTTTTTTTAGTTGGGGATTTAGCCTAATACAAATCCCCGAGCTTCTTCCAAAGAGTAACTACCTTTTTGATCCAGGAGCATCTGACCCCCCTGAATCAAAATGCAAATTTTAAAGTGGAGAAGGAGGAGGACGTGGACCATCGAGCTAAACAGGGGACAAATTCTGTTTAAAATAGAGTAAATGATGGAATGGATGAAAGTCTCGAGAAGACTTGAATTAATGTAATCTGCCATATATATCCATATAGCGGGTTGTAGAGAGAATTAAGGGATTTGTTGAGTGATTGTGGGAGGAAATCGTGCATCTTAAATGATCCACGAATGTTGTAATCTCTTATAAAAAGAGATTCTGTGTGTGTGAGGGAGAGACAGAGAACAAATATAATTTGTGTAAGTCGAGAGTAATCAAAATGTAGTGGAGAGGGAACTTGTTTCTAAGGCTGAAATGCCTTAGTCTGTATTCCATATTGTATATTGAATAGATTATGTGTTCTATGGATTTCCGCGTGTCTGTGTATTATTTCCTTTTAGTTCTGTTGTAGATATATCTGCGTGGATGGCTTAAATCCCATTTGTAAGTGTGTTGATCGACCATCGATCACTGTAGGATCAACGATATCGAGTTAATTGTTATATGGATGTCGAAATAGAGCATAGCAGAGAAAGGCATAAATCCATCAAAAGCAAGCGAAATCAAGTCAAGGAGGAAACAGACGGAGATTGCATGAGATCCGTTGGATCTTATAAATCGACAGTCATCGCATGGCATAGATGTGAGGGTGTTAACTCATGAGGAAATCAGTTTCAAAACAGGAAAGCAGATTATCGGGCGGCCAAAAAATGGTAAGTGGTATCTAGGGCTAGTCACCTGATACATTTCATCAACCGATGCATGGCACGAGGGTGGAGAGAGAAAACCGCTTTATTGGGCAGTTAATCCCCATGCTTGTTGTCTACCCAAAATCGTTGTGAACCGTCAGATCCATCGAGTGCAGATCGACGGTGGAGGATTGTCGTGCAAGTTTGATTGATCAGCCTAAACGACGATCGTCCAATCAAGCGCCAGATCAATGAGCAAGATTTAGTCACAAATCACATTAGACAGAGGTCAAGGGATGGCGAGGTGGAATGCCGATATGCGATGGGCCGATGCGCTGATAGTGACTAAGACCGATCGGAGATCGGTGAATGGAGAGCGCAGCAGGAAGGCAATGGACCGAGAGTGCGGACCTAGCGATTTATGAACATGGATGTATAATTTTTGAGATCCGGCTAAGTGTTTCGGGTGTGATTTTCTTGTGTTTCCTGTATCCCGATAGTTGAATGGTCTTGGGGTTTAAAACCGATAAATTCTTCCAATAGGTTTGTTGGCCATAACCCACAAGCCTCAGGATCAAAAAATTGATATGAAAGGGATTTTGTCTTACCCCAAAAATCTGCTTTCATCAATTTTTTTCCTCAAAAAAATTCAACGGTACTAAATCGATCAAGAGAAACCTAGTAAGGATCCTAACCTTTCTCTCCAATACTACCCACTCCATCTGTCATACTGTTAGGCCCCTATACTACTAGTGTAACCCCTTATTGTTATTAGTACAACCCACTTATTATATTGATGTACCCATTTAGTGCCCATATTGTTACTATTGTGCCCCATAGAAACCCACTATTGTTATTATTGTGCCCTTACATTATTATTGTTATGTCGGCTCTGATTATGTTATGACCCCTTAGACTCCTATATATAGAAAGAAGGTCTTTTCATTTGTATCATCCAAGAATTGTTCATTTATGTAATGTAAAGGAGGTTGCCCCCTTGAAGAGGCTAAATTTTAAGGTGTTGATCTGTCTTTTCTATCTTTTCCTTGAGCTGGTTTCATAACATTTGGTTTCAGAGCTTTGGATTCTAGGGTTTCACTACTCCAAATAGGTCATTGTGGAATTTTCACTATAAATTTTTTTTCTACGATGTTTCAGAAGCTAAAAAAAAAACCATTTGAGAAGAAATCACACGGAACCTCGGGTCTGAATTTCAGATATTTTCGCGCTATATTTGTGGAGATATGATCTGAGGAAATTGCTCTTTTTGCAGACTCCTGAATTACATTCCAAATAGGTGACCTGGGGAAAATCGTCATAACTTTCTCTTTGAGCATCAGATTGAAATCTAGTACGAAGGTACAGAAAGAGGACGGACTATAGTTTCTTGTAGATATTTCTCAAAGCCAAAGGTCGAAACAATGACACGTGGCACTTCATACAAGTTTGCTCTTCTGGAAAGGTCTATAATAAGGTCATCTTGGGAGATTGTGCATAACTCTTTCTTGGAGAATCCAATTTGGATTAGACTAGTGGCATTGGAAAAAGGACATAGAGGGCTACTACAAATCGCAATTTCAGAACTTAAAGATCTGAAAGTATAGAGTTACAGTTGTTTCAAGATCGAGCTCCTAAAATCAAGAAAAAGCAAGATGAGGAAGTTTGCTAGCAAGGATCTGGTAAATTGGATACTTCAGATGGAACAATTTTGATCTACATGGTGTGCCACTGTTACAAAAGGTATGTATTGCATCTTCATATTTAGAACTGGATCAATGCTATGAAGGGCTTTGTTCTCGTAAACAACTTGTTACGTGGTCAATTTTCACGGAGGAAATGATAGCACATTATGAGGATACAAAGAGCAACACCTTCTTTAGAGCAAAACCACAACAATTTGAAAGAGTAAAAGGCTTTGTGACATAGTGGAAAGCAAAATTATGGAAACCAGGAAGCATACCCCTCACAACTATAAAGATGGAAGTGTTGTTTCTCCTAGCCTTCCACAACCTACAAGGGTTACACCACAACAATTAGAAGAAAAAAGAGGAAAAGGGCTTTGTTACAATTGTGATAGAAAATGCACTAAAGGTCATAAGTGTGCTGAGAAGAAATTATTTGACATAGAATATGAAGAGGAGGAAGAAAAGGATCAAGAAACATCAAAAGAAGAAGATATACGCCAGGACCCCACCCCAGAGAAAGAAGAAATGAATTAGACCATATCTTGTAAAGCATTGGCAAGAATTACCACTCCTCATACTCTTAAGATAGAAGGACATATCAAGAATAAAAAGGTGCAAGAAGTGAAAGATCACATCGAGAAAGAAGAAATGAATCCAACCATATCTTGTAATTCATTGGTCGAAATTACCACTCCTCAAACTATCAAGATAGAAGGACATATCAAGAAGAAAAATGTTCAAGAAGTGAAAGATCACATCGAGCATCAAGAAATGAATCCAACCATATCTTGTAAAGGATTGGAAGAAATTACCACTCCTCAAACTCTAGAGATAGAAGGACATATCAAGAAGAAAAAGGTTCAAGCAGTGAAAGATCACATAGAGCATCAACAAAAAGTTCTCCAAATTTTAAAGGATAATGCCACTTCGGTGCAAAATCAAACGAAACAACAGGTAGATCAACATCATAGTGAAATATGTTTTGATGTAGGTGATTGGGTATTTTTACTACTACATCTCAAGCAAACTTTTATGAGAAGGAAATGTGGGCAATACTACATGCACTTAAAAAATGACGACCTTACCGAATGGGAAGACTCTTCAAGGATGAGGATGTGGAATCATTGTTTTGCGCTATTTCTATTATCCAACCAGATTGGATAAACAAAGAAAGGGATGAATGGAAGAAGGACGAAGAAGTATGACCACTTATTCAAAAGTTGCAAAAGATCCCAATTCAAACAATATGGCCAGAAATTGAATAGGAAGGAAAAATCATATTGGAACCTGGAGCAGTCACAGAAAAAAGAACCCGACAGCTACGAAATCGATCAATTTCAAAGTATCTCATCAAGTGGAAGAACTTAACCGCTGAAGATTCCACATGGGAGGACAAAAATTTTATACAGAAGCATCAAGAACTACTCAAGCATTGAGGACAATGCTTTTTGAAGGACAGGGGCATGTTAGGCCCCTATACTACTAGTGTAACCCCTTATTGTTATTAGTACAACCCACTGATTATATTGATGTACCCATGTAGTGCCCATATTGTTACTATTGTGCCCCATAGAAGCCCACTATTGTTATTATTGTGCCCTTACATTATTATTGTTATGTCGGCTTTGATTATTTTATGACCCCTTAGACTCCTATATATAGAAAGGAGGTCTTTTCATTTGTATCATCCAAGAATTGTCCATTTATGTAATGTAAAGGAGGTTGCCCCCTCGAAGAGGCTGAATTTTAAGACGTTGATCTATCTTTTCTTTCTTTTTCTTGATCTGGTTTCATAACACATACTAGCAAGATACTACAATCTATAGATCTATAACTATGAGAAAATCCTCCTTATTTATCTTCCATAGCTCAAAGTTAATGCCATTAAACTTCTCCATTTCTATTTTCAATGTGGTTTTCATTTCCCTGCAACAAGAATTGCTTCTACATAAGCTTAGAGAAAACCTCAACTCAAAAGAAAAGGACACACATAGGATATTTTTCCATGTCAACATGGAGCCTTATCTGTTGTAATTTCGATTCAAGGTGATCAAATTTTGATATCAAATAAAAGGAAGCTAAGGTGAAAATTACACTTCTTACACTAATCAATGAGAGAAGAATGTACAAAAAAATTCAATCAGTTGCAAACATATGAAATGTACAACAAACCATAAGCAATAAAATATCATGGGGAAAAACCTTTCCAAGAGAAACACTTTACATTCTAAAGCACATTCATTGTATTATTCAACAACTAATAGTTACAATACAATTTTTTTGTGCTTTCTCTAAAAGTGTCAAGAAGTGGCTTAGTTTTGGAGAAAATTTGGCAACATAATGGTAAGGTAAAAATACTCTCCTACTTTCCTCCACTCAAACAATGCTTAATAAATAAGGCATATTAAAACCATAAATCATTTATGATTTTCAATTCCTGCATATAGAAAACCACTAATATTCTATCGTTTGCCACAACTTGGAGATGAAATATTTTCTACATCATCACTGAAATATTCCCTACATAATTACTAAATATATAGAAAACCACTAATATGCTATTATTTGCCACAACTTGGAGATGAAATTTTTCCTACATCATTATTGAAATAGTCCCTACCTAATTACTAAATATTTCTTACAACATTGTTGAAGTATTCTCAACAACATTGTTGATATATTCCCTACAATATTGCTGAAATATTCTTTACACAATTGCTAAAATATTTTATATAGCATTTCTAAGATATTCCCTACACGACTACTAAAATATCCGTGATAGTATTGCAGAGGTTCTCTGTCATACTGCAAAAACATCCACAACACTATAAGGTTCTCAATAGTGTTGCAAAAATGATCCATAGTACTATAAGGTTCTTAGAATTGATGCAGAAATTCTCCATAGCACTATAATGTTCTCAATAACATTGCAAATTTTTTTTGTAGCACTATCATGTTCTCAACAATGATACAAAAATCCTCTGCAACACTATAAGGTTTTCAGTAAGATTGAAAAAATTCTCAACAACAATGTAAGTTATATGACACACTTACCCCAACACTCCACCTTACATTTCAATCTCATATAGCCTAAATCCCACATATTTTTGTAGTGCCTTTCTCTTAGGGTCCCATGATGACTCCTCTAATTAGTGAAATATATTGTTTTTTAATGTATTGAGGGGCATTATTTCTTAAATAATGCACCACAAGGTAGTAGATTTGAAATCAATAAATGTAAATGGTCTCATTAAAGAAGGTATACTAACTAATGGTTAAGGTCTCATTAATGGAGGTATACTAGGTGGTTAGAGTTGGTTCTATTATAAATTATATATTGTATTAAAAGATTTATAATTGGTTATGTGAAAATTATTGTATTTGGAACTTTGGTCATGTTGGAAGTATACTAACTAATGGTTAAGGTCTATCAATTTGATTTCCACAACTATATCCTATTTATTTTTGTTATTAATAATTTTCTTCAACTAACAAGGAACAACACACTTTGTACATTATGCTTAGTGTAATTATGGATGCATATTCTATTTAATTTTGCTATTACTATTTTGCTTCAACTAACAAAGAACACTACTCTTTCTACACCAACCTAGATCCATCTACCACGGGGATCAAATCTTTTGAGATGCAAACCTCTTTTAGAGTGAAAAGAGATTTGATCCTTAGCTCTTGGTAGATCCAAAGTTAAGATGGATTTAAGCTGGTAGAATATATATGTAGTTGACATTGAAATATTTTATTTATAATTCACATTCCCCATATTAAAATGTTAAAATGTGCCCCTCATATTTTTCCTGTACACATACATTTAATTATTTATATTATTAATATTTTCTAAAATATTAATGTAGCTGACACTGAAATATTTTATTTATAATTCACATTCTCCATATTAAAATGTTAAAACATGCCCCTCATATTTTTTTCTTGTATACATACATTTAATTATTTTTATTATTAATATTTTCTAAAATATTAGATATCAAATCCATATTAAGCATTGAAAGAATAACAAATCTCCCTCATACATTGCATTAGAAAGCAACTATTAATGGAATAATAATTCTCTCAATCTTTCTCTCTATATATGTTTCATGTTAAAATCTTTTACTCAACCTGTGTATTGAAATATTTTATTTATAACTCACGTTAAATTTTTATTTGTTATTGATATTTTTAAAATCTTATATATCAACTCCATATTAAAAATGAAATAAATTACACATCTCCCTAGTTATGGAAAGTGAAAATATAAGAAATTTTTTAATTTAAATTACTTTATTTTTGTAAATATAAATTAATGTTATTAAATATGCACATTGAAATAGTTTACTTATGTTAGTTAATGTAATATCAATAGTACTATTTTTTATAATCTCTATATTAAATAGTGAAGAAATTACATTTCTTCCTCATATTAATTTTTTTTTTATTATTTTATGTCTCTATATAAAAATATATAAAATTAAAATGTAAATTAAAATATTTTAATTATAGTGGACATTAATGTTTTTGGTAATTACTATTTTTAATTTATTACTATTTTAAATTTGTTAATTTAAACATGTCTCGGTGCAATTATACTTAGTAAAATGGTGAATACAATGTTTAACTAAAAAACTATAAATGAAATTTAAACATAAGATGGTTTAGACATTACAAAAATTATAAATAGTAAATTTTAGTAAGCAATGATATTTTTTAAATAAATTTCAATGATAAATATGATAACAATTTCTATTTTACTCTATTTATTCTTTTCCGCGTAGTGTTTAGTGAAATCTTGGATGTGTTCCTCGTGTTTAACTAGGAAATGGGATAAATGAGGTCTGGGCATCCTGGTGGTCTGTGCTTGAGGAGAATTAAAGATGCTATGTTTGAGTAGGAATTTATGTTTTTAAAGAAATTTGAATTGTGAATATGATAAAAGATAAATGAAGTTTGGATATTATGGGTGGTTTGTGGTTTGTGTGTGATGAGGATTAAAATGATAAGTTTATTTTTTGTATTCACGTTTTTAATTCATAATGAATTAAACAATGTATTTTATATTAATCAATGAATGAGGAAATTACAAGATATTTATATAATCAATAGTCTCAAGATAGGAATTCTATCTTGGACGTACACTAGCTCTCAACCACACACTAAACTAGAGAAAACTAAATCCCTATTATATAGGAACAAACTCCTCAAATGGAGAATTACAACCATAGACAAGTAGGAATTAATTATTTCCAACTCCCCCCCTTAATGACTACTTGTCATGATAGTCAAATCCACCATCATCACATGAATTGCATGTACAAAACCTCCAAAAACACAGTTTTCCGTCTTCGGACAGATCCACAATTTGCAACTTTGGCATTTCCAATACAACCGAAGAATTGATCTGATCAAAATTGATCCGATCCGCCTCTCCTGGATAGATCTGCAACTTCTCCGATCGTGCACCCCTTGCAGACCGTCAAACGAAGTTGAGGCTTCCCGCAGATCCCCTCGAAGGTGAATTGGCGCGATCCTGAATGATAAACCCGCGCCCATTGGCGCGATTAATGGCCTAACAGACGCGCCAGTTGGCCTTCCTGGCGCTGCCGTCAGTGCGAAAAACGTGCCAATCCCCTTCTACTCAGAAAAAACATCTGAGTCCGAGCCAGGTGTTACTGCAGCCCACCTGCTCCTACGAGCACAAAGCTCCTGTGTACACACAACCACAAAGGCAATCTGCCACCACCGGGCAAGTCCGATTTACCACCACCGGGCAAATCTGCCAACTTCAATATGCCACCACCGGGCAATCAAATCTGCTGCCACCGAGCATAAATCTCCACGTGCCACCATCGGGCAACTCCTGTAGCCACTAAGGCTCTATAGATGGTTTCTGGCTCACCACCAACCATCACATTATAGTGACAAAAGATGGTTTCAGGCTGACCACAAACCTTTACAAAGTGGTTTTGAGATCACCACGAACTTTCAAATGCCTTTACAAGGCTTACATTCAATACCTCAACATTTGGAGTTTCTGGTACATACAAAGACTATTACAATAACATACTAAGGAGTCTATTCCACAAGCCACACTAACTCAAAAAATCTACTTTGTTGTCCACCATCAACATTGTTGCTGCTCCTTTATCCCAAGTTCACATCTTGGGCATCTTTGTCAAATAACTTCTTGGAGCTCCATGCTTTACCTGTTATTTGATAGAGTTGCAAAGTCTAACAAAATAACTTTGCCTACATTGAGTTAGCTAGGCTCAATAAGGCGAATAATATTATCCATGATTCCAAGACATAAAAAATAAACTTTCAAGTTGACAAAATATCAAATTTCTCTATCTTTGCCCAAAGATGATTATTTCCCAAACATAACAGCAACTATTAGAGTCCAGAAATATCATGAATCATAACTAGATCTGCAATTGGCCGGCTTGCTCGGCACACACCACTGGGCCGATCTCCTCCAATCCTGCAGTGTTCTAGACCTAGCAATCTTCTCCACGCTGGCCTACTACTCCAGAAGCACAACAACAACATCGCCAATCCTCTGCCAACATAACCAGTCCACCTGTTTGACCGATCTGCTGTCACTTGCTCAGATCTCACTCTCCGATCGCAGACACACCACGAACTTTCCTCCAGCAATCGACCATGCCCTTTACTCTTCGGCTCTTGCACCATCAGACACCATCAGTGTCCCAAATCCACACCGCTGTCACAGATCAACAACAGTTTTATGAGATAGTCATAATCCGCTCGACCTCTCGCCGGTCTCGAAGCCATTCCTGAGACCCTGAGCTACGCTCTAGCAGACACTCACCCGATCCTCTCGTTTCAACCAACCGAATCGAGGGCATCTGAAACGCTCTGCACCAATGGTGATCACTTGCCCATCAGGAAGCTCGTAACTCTTTTCCAGGGAGGAACTCGTCTTGGCTGTCTCAAGCTCCTGCTCGTAGTCAAGGGCTACATAAGCAAGTTTCTCTTTCATATCACGAACAATTTCACGTTCTGCCGTAGTGGTGAATGAATAACCTCTTTCAGTCAGGATCTTCATCAAAGCATCTAAATTTTGGAAGTTCTTAGAGTTCCTTTTGTGCTCAATCCTCTTATCAGTGACACACATTAAGAGATCAATGGTGCACAGGCTCAAGCATCCACTTGTTCCATCCAGAATCGTCATATCCCAAGCTTATTGTAATGTATAACACACTAAACCATACTCCATGTTGCAACTCGTGTAGATCACCAGACTCGTTCTCCACACGCATATCTCCAACACAATTCTCCTCAACCTTCTCATGACTCCATGAACAATCGCTAGTGTCCACAACAATTTCACATTGTTGCAGGACATCGTAAACGCGATGACTACTCACAAACTCTATGCATTCAACAGTAATTGGCAGCAATTGAAGAACAATTGCAACTTTAATAAAATTTCAAAACTTGTCCCAAAGGAAACCCGATGGATTCTATTGAGAAGAGTCTTACAAATCCATCATTTGCATAGCATAGCCAATGCGCTGATAGAGGCAAAACGTTGGCACCGTCCCAAGTAATGTCGTATACTTCTTTTTCATGGCAGCGGGACATTCCTTGGCTCAACACAAGCTTCTTCAAACTGTCAACTCGGTCACCCATTTCCATAGCATCATTCTGTGAATTGATGCTCATATAGGCAATGTGTATCCACCTCGGCCTTGTAACAGATAAAATATATATTGATGAGGCATGATTCATTCGCTCTATCAATCCTATTGTTCTATGAATCAGGTCACACTAATCTTTGGTTATGGAAAACAAATCAACTCATAAGCGGTCGGCTCCATTCTTGGATATCTATAGATCCCAACACAATATCACATTCACAGAGACATTATACATTTTAATCAAGATTCGAACCAGGATCCACTCTTAACAATCTAAGCACACAGGATTGTTCCTCAATAAATGATTTCGATAAATACACAAATCAACCCAAGCATCAGTCAGATCCCGACCAGCAAGATCTAGCCTGAGAATAGCATGTGGAAGAGCATATCCTTCATATATGGGAACTGTGTGGCTGACACCATCACCAGAATCAAGAACAATACCATGCTCAATAGGATACTTCAAAGTAAGAATACCTCTTTTAGATTGAGCCTCGTCACGTACATATGCATCCTTCTGCCCCATCCCCACCATGACTCCAGTATGACGAGGGCGACCAACAATACTTGGAAACACTGCCCTGGGAGCATCATCTCCAGCAAATCCAGCCTTGACCATTCCGGTTCCATTGTCACAGACAAGGGGCTGGATATCCTCTGCATCAGCCATCTTCAATTAAATTGCGAGATAACTGCAAACGCGAAATAGAGACGAAAATTGACGGCGTGCAGTGCCCATCGTCTGAACTCTTTCCTTCTGTCCTTTCCCTCACCGAGAAATGAAATCCGAAGCAGAAGCAAACCTTAATTCAAACCATCAAATGGCATACAATCCACGCAGAAAGTTTATCACGACTCTCCGGCAGATTCCAGGCAGCACAGCTTATTCACTGGCACACATTTCCTCCCACTGGCAGACATACCGCGGATTGCGCTATGCATCATTAACAGGCGTCGTTACTCGGTATTGCTTCAACCAAGTTACATCTCTTCAGATCTTGCAGCAGATACAGGCTTCACGCCTCTCAAACACGCGGATCTCCACAGATCTGCACAATCCACACTGCTCCTCCACACAATGAACAAAGCACGCATTGGATAGCTCTAATCTTAAGTCGATTCCAATAGGAGATGGCTCTGCATCACTCTAGCAGAGAAAAAAAATTGATGTCGCAGATCCACCCGATATAACCCACAGGTCTCTATGGGTCGGATCGCACCTTCAGTAACTCTCCACGACCACCAGATGACAGTTCCAATGAACAGAAGCTCCATCTCTTTAATCACTCAACCCAATTTACATTTTTAATCGTCGTCGCAATCGCACAACCTCACCAACAAACCTTTCCACTTGAACGTTGGTCCTTTAATTGTCGTTGCAATGAACCTATGGAATTCGATCCACAAACGACTGCCTCTCACATCGGTTTCACCACAGGAGTCTCCACAGTCGGCACCATGTCATCACGATCCATGAATTCTTCGAGAGTTGTCACTGACGCTCTCCAAATTCACTACACGCATTTTCTTCACAAGTTTGCGCAGGTCTCACACATAGGTCTAGACGTATGATGGACAATTAAAAAACTAAAACGAAAAATATATTTCCCAATTATTTCCCTCAGCCCAGGAGGGGCCAGGCCCTCGCAGGCTCTGATACCAAGATAAAAACAACTCAACCAATATATTTTCTATTAATCAATGAATGAGGAAATTACAAGATATTTATACAATCAATAGTCTCAAGATAGGAATTCTATCTTGGACGTACACTAGTGTGGTTGAGAGATTCTCTCAACCACACACTAAACTAGAGAAAACTAAATCCCTATTATATAGGAACAAACTCCTCAAATGGAGAATTACAACCATAGACAAGTAGGAATTAATTATTTCCAACTTTTTGGTAGAAATCATATAAGTGAAATTTTTATTGGAGGAGTTGTGAACCAATAAGATGATTTATTTGGTTTTGATGATGAATTACATTTGTTTGGAACCAATAAGTGTGGTTCATCATTAGGACCAGATGAATCATTTGGTCTTGATAATAAATCACACTTATTGATTCGAAAAGGCCAAAAATTTCTCTTATGTGATTTCTACCAAAAAAAAACTTTACTTAACAATAAATTTAATAAAAAAATATTTTTTTAAGAAATTTTAATAGTAAATATGATTAAAAAAACATTTTAAAAAATGGTATTTTAAAATTTAATTAATCATTTTATTTTAATAAAACTATATATTTAAAACCCTGAGTTTTATATATAAAACTTATATATTTAAAAACCTAAGTTTTATATATAAAACTTGTTCGACTGGTTATGGATTAGTAATTAAGACCAAACAGTGTATGTTAAAATTTAAATGGATATAATTTTTATAAAAATTTTGTTCGGTGAAGATGCGTAAGCTTTGGAATAAAAATATATTATTATAAAAATATAAAATAATAATAATAAATTATATAATTATTACGTATAGCCATAAAGCTATTACGTATACTCATAAAATTATTAGAAAATATATTTAGGAAAAATTCAAAATGAAACTGTTTAAAATTATATATATATAGGTTGTCAAACTTTCCTGGGTATAATATTTTAAGCTATTACGTATATTCATAAAATTATTAGAAAATATATTATTCATAAAATTATTAGAAAATATATTTAGAAGAAAATTCAAAATGAAACTGTTTAAAATTATATATATATTTAGGTTGAGGTATTTAAGTCAAAGTTTCCTGGGTATAATATTTTATGTTTTTCTTAGGGAGGGATAAAGTTAGTTCAAAATTAAATGAGTATAATTTTTGTATGTTTCTTTGGGAAGAGTTTGACTTTTGAAATAAATTAGAAGGGAAAAAGAAAATATTATATAATTATTTAAATTTATATTTAAAAAAATATTAAAAAAATAATTTTATTTTGAAAAATGAAATATTTTAAAATTTTAAAATGTAAAGTTATAAAAACTTTTAATAAATTTTTGTATGTTAAAGTAGTTAAGTTTATATGTGTGTGGGGGAAGGTACTTGATTTTTTGGATTCAATTAAATAAAAGAAAAAAATGAGAAAAATGAGAAGGGTGGGTGTTTCTTTGTAATGAGTTTGAGTGTTTTTAAGATGAATTCACAAGAGATGTATTCTCTTGTGAAGTAATAAATTACTATTAATATTGAAATGTTTACGAGTATATAAAGAAAGGTGTATTTATTTTTTAATAATTTTTCTAGAATTTTAATTTAATTATTATAGGTGGATGGTAGAGATTTAACTTTTAGGAAATATCCACAAAATATTTTTAATAATAATTATAGATAAGTGGTTAAGGTTTATCTCAAATGTAGTTATGTCTTTTTTTCTTTTCAATTTAAATAAAAAAAGTTATAAAATTAAATTAAAACAAGTGTAGTACCAGCCCCTTATGCCAAAAGAAATTGATAGTAATTATTGGATGCATGAACAAATTCATAAATCCAATAATGAAACACATTTGAATATGATGAAGGGAAGTGACAAAAGTAACAAATGGAGTAAATAATCTTGGAGCAAAATAGAGATAGGTGGATAGATAATTTTGGATGAAACGTTATGTCTTTTTTGCTTTTCAATTTAATTAATTTTTTTTCATAAAATTAAATTAAAACAAGTGTTGTCTTTTTTTCTTTTCAATTTAATTTAAAAAATGTTATAAAATTAAATTAAAACAAGTGTAGTACCTGCCCCTTATGCCAAAAACAATTGATAGCAATTATTGAATGCATGAACAAATTCATAAATTTAATAATGAAACACATTTGAATATGATGAAGGGAGCTTTTCAATTAATTAAAAAAATGTTATAAAATTAAATTAAAACAATTGTAGTACTTGCCCCTTATGCCAAAAGCAATTGATAGCAATTATTGAATGCATGAACAAATTCATAAATCTAATAATGAAACACATTTGATTATGATGAAGGGAAGTGACAGAAGTAATTAATGGACTAAATAATCTTGGAGCAAAATAGAGATAGGTGGATAGATAATTTTGGATGAAACATTAGCCCCAACATTATCGTTTGTTACAAAAGTTAAGCATTTATTGAAATGTGCTTCAGCCCATTTTGTTCCATCTTTACTTTATGGGATCAAATAAGGAAGAGAAAATACAATGCCTAGTATTTTTATATTAAATAATGTATATATATATATATATATACTTTCTTAAAAAGCTAATTATTGTAATAAACTATTTATTTAACTTTAAATTTATAATCATGGCAAATAAATAATCTATGCTATAATTTTTATGTCGATAAAATCAAATTGATATGAATATCCCATTTTGTGGCAAAGAATTCATATGTAATAAAATATCTAATATAAAAAATTGCAATGTCTAGTATATTAAAATAAAAAATTTAGTTACACAAAGACTTAAACATTCCTATTTTTTTTATATGTTTAAATAAGGATTAAAATTGTGAAGACCAAAGAGAAAAATTTATTGTAGTGTTGAATTAGATTTTATTTTTTATATTGCATTGTGATTTAAAATTGAAGTGTGAAAAATATATAATATAGGTAAGGTTTATTGAGGAAGCGGATTGAACCAAGCCCATTCAAAATGAAGAAAATCAACAAGAGAAAAACCAATGTAATATGCAACGTTGCTACTTTTGTTTTTTAAATCTATCAGTTTCTATGGTTAGTAAAAGCTTGAAACATAATGGTAAAAAAAATATTGATTATGGAAAAATCAAATTAATTTATGAGGACACTTGCCGGCTTTTTCTTATTTTTATTTTTTTAAAACAATTTTTTATTATGAAAATTAATTTTAAACCACATAAAATTAATCATCTACCAATCAAAAATTAGAAATTCAAATTTTAAAAATTCAAAAAAAAATTCAATTTCTAAAAAATAAGTTTAATATTTAATTTTACAAAAACTTTAATAAACTTTGGAAATAGTTTCTAAAAAAATTGCAAATTAATTAAGAGTGAAAACATTTTGACCCAAACTGATTACAATATATTTTGCCTTCCACATGTATAATAATACATATATAAAATAATTTGACTATAAAATGAGTATATATGTATAAAATATTTTGACTATAAAATGAGTTACTAATTTTTAAACGTGTGGTAGCAACTGATTACAATATACTTTGCCTTCGGCACGTATAATAATACACATATAAAATAATACATATATAAAATATTTTGACTATAAAATGAGCTACTAATTTTTGAACATGTGGTAGTGATAACGCAGAGTATCAGTCTATGATATTCTAATAAAGAATCCTTACAAGTCAAGAATCTTCATGGTAAAGTGAGAATGAATTTTTATGATTAAGAATCTTGTTAAATGTTTTCTAAAATATCTATATACTTAAGTCATATATCAATTTTTTTTATAATAATAATAATAATAATTTAAAATAAAATTATTATTTAATTAATTTTTATGATTTTTTAATTTTTGTAACATAATATATATTATAACATAAGTGTTTTGATACTTATTCATATTTACCAATTACTTAATTTATATGATTACTCTAATTTCTATATGTCAAAATAAATTAATCAATATTATTTAATATACTTATTCATATTGACCAATTACTTAATTTATATGATTACTCTAATTTATATATTCGAAAATAAATTAATCAATATTATTTGATAAAAAATATTAAATTAAATGTAAAGAATTCTAAATTTTAATATTAAACTTATTGCAACTTAGAACATGGGAATTTGGCTAAATGTAATCAGGTTCATCTCATGATAATAAAAATATATAATCTCAAGATTTAATTTCTTAAACACTAATGAGCAAATCAATTATTATGTTTTTAAAACTATATATTTTTAGTCAATCTATTTACGTGTGCATGTTTTCTTCTCTTTACACAAGGCATTCCCGACTCCAAAGTCAATGTTTTACAATGTAGTTTAATGTTTGAAACTGTCAAGTTTGTTAAATGACCTAATCAAATGGTATGTTTTTAGTATTATATCATCTAATCAAATGGTATCTTTTTAGTATTATATCATGTTTGTTTCTACGCAATTGCCACACTCCTCTTCTGTAGATGATTGAAGGAATCTTCCTCAACTTGTAATTTGAATTTCGAGACCTTGTGGAATTCATGGGTGTCTTTAGGCATTTTATAGAACAAATTGGCGAAATATCAGTTTTTTTATATGATGATCGAGAGGTTAGCATAATGGGATGTTATCCTCTTTATTTGGTTTCAAATCCCAGAGTGGAACATTTTTGGCTCCTTGTGATAAGGTTCAAAGAGTAGGCTTTCCTACTCTCCAAAAGTGTTGAAAATAACAACACAAAAATCCTAATTTAATTTGGTCATTGAATTAAATTAGGAATTAAATTCTAATTCTAATTCTAATAGCAACTTGTAATAGTTAACTAAGTTAATTTGACTTCGTTTGATTAGTAAATTCAAGTTAGGAGTCTATTTAGAGTCATGTAGAGTGGTTCCTAAATTTTAGGGGCCCACATTGAGTTCTTTTGAATTGTAATTATTTAATTCAGTTAAATTGAGTTAAATTGAGTTAAATTCAGTTAAACTAGTTGCAACTCAATTCAGTTAAACTAGTTGCAACTCATGGAAGAATAATTTGATCCTTGAATTAAAATAGGAATTAAATTATAATTCTAATTCTAATAGCAACTTGTAATAGTTAACTAAGTTAATCTGACTTAGTTGGATTAGTAAATTCAAGTTAGGAGTATATCTAGAGTCATGTAGAGTGGTTCCTAAATTTTAGGGGCTCAGGTTGAGTTCTTTTGAGTTGTAATTATTTAATTTAGTTTAACTGAGTTAAATTCAGTTAAACTAGTTCCAATTCATGGAGGAATTAGTGGGAGATCTAGTAGTGGGGTGTAACCAACACTGCTCAACCATTAAACTGAAGATTCACTCATAATTAACTCATGCATGTCAGATTAGAGAAAGACCCAGTTGAGATTGGAGTTTAGGGACAATGTACTATCAGTTGTATAATCATTTGAATTGTACATATGATGCATGCAATCAGAGGAAGGCCTATTGATAGATTACGCAATTATGGATGACAAATTTCCCAATTAAAGACATGCTAATTCCCTAGGAAACTGCAGAAGGAAATTGGACCTTTGAAGGCAACAAATTTGGTTAAGTATTGGTTGGAGCTTGTTTGTGAAGTAGCGAGATATATTTTAATAGTGCAGAGTTTGCTTAGGCTTGAGAAAAGAATTGCAATCTTCTCAATTTTTTTAATTAATGCAATATACAAATAACATGGGTTTTTAGCTGTGGCTTTCCCTAGAAAATTATTGTGTTATGTGTGATTGAATTCTTCATTTTTCTGCTTCGTGATTTCATCGATCAATTATTGTTTCCATTGATGAGTAAAGTAGATTCAAACCAATTGTTTTAGCATATTAAAATCTGCAGTTTGAATCTACATGAAATTTATACATGGTATCAGAGCTGAAATCACTATAGAAGAGGAGAATACGAGTTTGTCTTTTGCAGGAGAAATTGAATTCACAATTTCATACTTCAGAGCCAACAGGATGTCATTCTATGGATTGCAACTCGAGTATCCCCTTGAGGGTAGCTCGAATTACATTACTTGGAAGGGTATGATGGAGGCAGTGTTGGAAGAAAATAGGCTTAAGGAATTCATAGACAAATATATTCATACGTCAGTTGATGCTTAGGATCTGGCAGAGTGGTGAAAGTGCGTGGCAAAGGTGAAAAGGATTGTCCTAGAAGGAGCTCAAGATCATATTGTCTCAAATATCCATGTTAAGGAAACTCCATTTGAAATGTGGAAGGCCTTGAAAAACCTGTTTCAAAACAATAGTGACCATAGGAAGCTGGAACTGAAGGACAAGCTCAGAAAGATCAAGATGGAGAAGGGCGATAGAATACCGAAGTACTTGACTAAGTTCACCCAATGTCGGGATGAGCTTGGAAGTGTCGGTGTTACAATTGCTGAAGATGATCTGGTGAGCCTAACACTTCTAGGACTTCCTAAGAGATAACACAACTACCGGGACTAAGTTAATGGGAGGGAGAGTGGGAGAGATTCTGGTCTGACTTAGTACAAAAAGAGATTCGACGGAAAACCAAAGATGGATGCTCATCCAAGCGTGATGATGAGGAGAATTGTGCCTTAGCTGGAAAGGCGAAGAAAGGGAAGGGGAAGCCATCCCATTCCAAATCAAATTCTAGTCAAGACGGAAAGAAGAAGGAGATGTCAAAGATTAAATTCTTTCACTTTCATGAGCTAGGACACTATGCCACAAAGTGTCCGCACAAGAAGGCCAATAAGAAGCCCTCAGCAGGAGCACCGGGTGAAGCTCTTGCTTCACAATTAGAACTAGATTTCACCCTTATCGCTTGCATGGTGACATTGGTGATGGGTAGTGTGTGGTACCTGGATAGTGGAGCCTCATTCCATATGACCAACAACAAAGAGTTCTTCAGTGACTTGGAGGAGAAGGACCTCTAGATGCACATCAATATGGGAGATGATGGGAGGTATAACATGACTAACATTGGTATTGTTACCTTTCAAAGGAGTTCTAGTTCTCCTCTCACATTAAAAGATGTCATGTATGTTCCGGGTTTGAAGAAGAATTTAGTTTCAGATTCCATGTTTGAGGACCGTGGCTACAATGTGATATTTAGCAAGGGAAAGGCTTTACTTCATCACATAGCCTCAGGACAGGTGAAGCGGATCAAGGTTCGGGTGAAGAAAATCTACAAATTGGATGTAGAAGACTACGCTACTTTGAGCACTAAAGCAGAGAAGGTGTAGAGTCGAGACATCAGTGAGTTGTGGCATAGAATATTGGGTCACTAGCACAACGGAGCTTTGAAGATCATAAAAAAAATTTCTACAGGACTTCCCAAGGGTACACTAGAGCAAAGAGACACATGTAAAGGGTGTACATTGGGGAAGTACACCAAATCTTCATTTCATGATAAAGACAGTCGACCACAAGCGATCCTTGATCGAGTTCACTCAGATATGTGTGTATCATTCTTGATAGCATCCACGACAAAGCATACATATTATGTAATATTTTTTGATGATTTTTCTTGTAAGTGTTGGATTTTATTCATGCAGAAGAAAGCTCAGACATTCACTAAATTGTGTGAATTAAAGCAATTGTCGACAAAGATACTAGTAGAAAAGTTAAAGCTCTCAGAAGTGATAACATTGGAGAATATGTATCGAAATAATTCAAGAACTTTTGTGCAGAAGAAGGCATTCAGCGGGAGTTAATAGAACCTCATAATCCATAGAAGAATGGGGTGGCTAAAAGGAAGAACAAAAGTATTGCGGGAGTGGCATGAGTGATGTTACATGATCAGGGCCTACCGTTGCACTTATGGGATGAAGCATGCAACACAACTATTTATTTGCATAATAGAAGCCCTCATCAAATTCTCAGGATGAGTACACCAGAAGAAGCTTTTTTCAGATAAGAAACTAGATGTGGCACACTTCAAGATATTTGGTTCATCAGTCTGTTGTCATGTTACCAACGATGCACAAAAAAATCTAGAGCCAATAAATGAGTTGGGAATATTTGTGGGGTACACTGATACACCTCACAACTATCGAGCGTACCTTCCATTAAGTAGGATGATAGCGGTTTGTATAGATGTGAAGTTTGATGAAGAGAAGGCCATGAGATGTTCCCTTGAGAGGGAGCTTTAGTTACATGCAGAAGAGGAGCTTTTAGCTCCAAAGGAGGGACCTTAGGATGATGTGGAGCAACCATATGCAGAGGAGCAGAGAGTGGAAGCACCCACTCATGCAGAGACTTCCAGATATGGAATGAAGCACATCAGAGAGGTTGACAGATTGATGCATGATGCTAGAGAAAATTTGGGAGCACCCACATCACAACACATGCAGAGGAGGTCACCAAATCAGTACACTGGATACATGGATCTGATGAGAGAGAGTGTAGAGGCTGAGCCATCCTTATTCGAGGAAGTAGTGTAGCAACCAATATGGGTTGATGCCATGGTTGAGGAGTATGACTCCATTATCATCAACAATGTTTGGGAAGTAGTTCCAAGACCAATAGACAAGTTAGTGGTGAGTTCCAGATGGATTTACAAGGTAAAGCAAGTAGCAGATGGGAGTGTGGAGAAACATAAGGCCAGATTTGTGGCCAGAGGATTCTCTCAGGTGGATGGATTTTATTACGATGAGACTTTTGCTCCAGTAGTAAGGTACTCATCAGTCAATTCTATTCTAGCATTGTCAGTGGAGATGAGATGGAAGATACATCAGATGGATGTGAAGACAACATTCCTCAATGACTTGATTGAGGAAGAGGTGTGTATTGAGCAACCAGAATGATTTGAGACCTTCAACAAAGAGTCACATGTGTGCATATTCAATCAAGTGTTGTATGGAATAAAACAAGCACCCCGTGCTTGGTACACCAATATTGACAACTATTTCACTGGGTTGGGCTTCACCAAAAGTGAAGCATATGTGAACCTTTACCATATTGTGGTTGAAGGTAAATTGTTGATTATATTACTATAAATCAATGATTTGATTCTAATAGGTGATGGGAAGATGATAAAATCTTGCAAAGAGGATCTTGCAAGAGAATTTGAGATGAAGGATCTGGGCCTCATGCATTGCTTTCTTTGTATGGAAGTATGGAAAGGAGATGAGGAACTGTTTGTCTCTCAAGGCAAGTATGCCAACAAGATACTGAAGAAGTCCCACATGGAGAGAAACAAACCCATGGAGACTCCTCTAGGAGGTAATTGGAGGAAGGATGATGCTACTTCAGGTGAAGTAGTGGAAGCTACTATTTATAGATAGCCTGTGGGTTCACTTATGTATTTGGTGAATACACGACCAGACATGTGTTTTTCATTTAACTAGCTTAGTCAAGCCATGGTTAAGCCAACCAAATTTTATTGGAACGCTGTTAAACATGTGTTGAGATACCTTAGAGGCACCACTCAGTTTGGTCTTTGGTACAGACAGAAAGAGGGAGTGAAGCTTCAAGGATTCATAGATGCAAATTGGGAAGGGATTCCATCCGATAGAAATAACACATCAGGGGGAATCTTCAATATTGGGTCAGAAATAGTTTCTTGGTACAACAACAAGCAGAGATCAGTTGCACTCAATTCAGCAAAAAGCAGAGTACATGGCTGCTACTCAAGTAACTTGTGAGGCTATCTGGATGAGGAAGATCTTTGTTGGATTATTTGGTCACCAGATGGATCCTACTATGATTTACTGTGACAATCAGAGTTGTATCAAACTCTATGAGGATCCATTTTTCATGATCGGTTAAAGCATATCGACATCAGATATCACCATCTACGAGATTGTGTGAAGAGGAGAATCATGGTGCTGGAGTACATTCCTACAAAGTAACATGATGCAAATATTTTGACAAAGGCCTTGTCAAGATGTAAATTCGAGTCTCACAAAGGCAGGATCGGGGTAGAAGATAATCCATTTCTTGTTGAGAGAGAGTGTTGAAAATAGCAACAAGAAAATCCTAATTTAATTTGGTCCTCGTGGTCATTGAATTAAATTGTAATTCTAATTCTCATAGCAACTTGAAATAGATAACTAAGTTAGTTTGACTTAGTTTCCCTAGTAAATTCGAGCTGGGAATCTATCTAGAGTCATGTATAGTGGTTCCTAAATTTTAGGGGCCTAGGTTGATTTCTTTTGAGTTGTAATTATTTAATTTAGTTTAACTGAGTTAAATTCAATTAAACTAGTTCCAACTAATGGCAGAATTAGTGGGAGATCCAGTAGTGGGGTGTAACTTGCAGTAGTGGAGTGTAACTAGCACTACTCAACCAGTAAACTGAAGATTCACTTAGAATTAACTCATGCGTGTCAGATCAGAGAAAGACCCAATTGAGATTGGAGTTCAAGGACAATGTACTATCAGTTATATAATCATCTGAATTGTATAGATGGTGCATGCAATTAGAGGAAGGCATATTGATGGATTGCACAATTATGGATGAGGATTTTCCCAATTAAATATGGGTTAATTCCCTAGGAAACTGCACAAGGAAATAGGAGCTTGGAGAGCAACATATTTGGTTAAGTATTGGTTGGAGCTTCTTTGTGAAGTAGTGAGATAGGTTGTGATAGTGCAAAGTTTGCGTGGGCTTGAGAAAAACATTGTAATCTTCTCAAATTTTCTGGTTAATGCAATATACAAATAGCAGGGGTTTTTAGTTGTGGCTTTTCCCAGAAAATTATTGTGTTATGTGTGAGTGAAGTATTCCTTTTTCTGCTTCATGATTTCATCGATCAATTATTGTTTCTGTTGATGATTAGAGTAGATTCAAGTCAATTTTTTTAGCATATTACATCTGCAGTTTGAATCTATAAGGAATTTATACAAAAAGAATGTTAAATATCCACAACTAAACAATCCTTCGACCAAAATATAAAAAAATGAAGAACAAAGAGAAGTCACACTTCATTACATGAGAAAGAATGTTATACATGAACTTAATTTATAACTACAATAGAAAAGAATGCTATGTAAGCTTACTAATTTTAATGCTTTTTTTTTATTAAAACTCTAACACCCTCCCCCCCAAGTGAAACGTTGGGAAGAAATAAAAAAAGAAATAAAGAATGGGTCCCGACAACTAGGCCTATTTAGGTACCCATGTAAAACCTTTCATAAGAGAGAAAGGAAAAAATGAAGATATGGAGGAAGGAGGACTCAAGATGGCCCCCCAAGGACAACTTCCTTCATGCCAAGCATGTTTCCTAACTGAAGAAACCTTAGAGATGCCAAGGACTATGAAAATATGTATTGTTTGTTCTTCAGTAGGGATATACTCGAGGCTAAGAACATCATCTTGAATAAGTTGGCGAATGAAGTGCATATGGTTCTAAATGTGTTTAGTCTGTTGATGCTCCATAAGGTTTCTAGAAATACACATTGCACTTGGATTATCACAATACAAAAGAGTAGGTTGATCCTGGTTAATTCCAAACTCAAGAAATAATTGTTGCATACAAAGAGCTTCTTGACTTACTAGAACTGCAACTCATTACTTAGCTTTTTTCGTAGATAATGAAATCATTAATTGTTTCTTGGAGGACCAAGCAATAGGAGCATGACCAAGAAAAAAAAAATCCAAAAGTGGATTTTTGATCATCCATTGATCCATCCTCGTTAGAATCAATGAAACCTGCAAGCTCAGGAGAACCAATAGTGTACTGAATGCCAAAATTGAAATTTCCTTGAATATGTCAAAATATATGCTTCACTTCTTTCCAATGAATCTAATGAGGATCCTGAGCAAATATAGAAACTTGCATGACTACGTAGGCAATATCAAGTTGGGTGTGTGTTAAATAGAGTATACTACCATTGAGTCGAAAATATAATGTAGGATTCACCGAAGGTGTTGTGTGACTGGAGGAAAGAGTAACACCAGACTGAAAAGGAGTAGGTGCAGGCTTATAATTAACCATACCAAACTGTTGAAGTAAATCAAGAGAATATTTTTTCTGGAAGATCATGATTCTTTTTTAAGATTCGTGAACTTGCAAGCATAAGAAAATATTGTAGTAAACCAAGATCTTCCATCGAAAATTGTCCCTCAATGCTTCCTTAACATTCTAAATCATAGGTGAAGAAATCTTTGTGAGGATCAAATCATCCACATATAGAACTAGAATCAATAAATCAAAGCCCTATCTCTGAGTGTACATTGTTGGATCATAGTGACAAAGATTGAACCTAGAAGCAAGCAGAAAATTGTCCATGTTCTCATACTAAGCTCTAGAAGATTGTTTGATACCATACAAGGATCATCAAATCCTGCAAACAAGTGAAGGATCCTACACAAAACCAAGGGGTTGGTCCATGTAAATCTCCTCATGTAGATCTCCATGCAGAAAGGAACTATTTACATCCATATGGTAAACTGAACAACCTTGGGATGTTTCCAGAGAAAACACAAGATGAATAGAATCCATCTTGGAAATAGGGGTGAAAGTCTTAGAATAGTCAATTCCTTCAACCTCTGAAAATCTCTTAGCCACATGACATGCCTTATGTTTGTCTACAGATCCATCTACTGCATAGTTGGTTTTGTAGACCCACTTTCCATGGACCAAATTACGTCCCTTTGGAAGAGGAGCAAGATCCCAGGTATGATTCCTCATCAAATAAGAATACCTCTATGTCATGGAAATTCCCACTCAGGTTTTCCAACAACATCAAAAAATTGTTGTGGATCTTTTGAAATGGCATTACTCAAAAGTGAGATTCCTTGAACTTGAGGTTGATTTGAGGCTAGATAAATAAAATGAGTTGTGCAATATCCAAGTCTATCAGAATTATTTTTCTTGTGAAGGCTCCTCCTTAAGGAATTATCTAGAATGGGATGCTCCTATACCAGTTTTGCTAATGCTAATGGTAGATTTTATTATGGTTGAGGAACTTCAGTAGAACTTTCTTCTTTTTTCATATCTACAAAAGAATCACAATGATTAGAACCATTATCAATAATTGAAGATGAGGAAGTAGTGGAAGAGGATGATCCTAAACTGCTATTTTCATCAAAATGAACATCTCTTCAAAAAAAACTTCCTTAGAGGTAGTATCAAAGAGCCAATAAGCTTTCGTGTCCTCCCAGTAACCAACAAATATCAATTATTGACTTTTCCTTTCCATGGCTTTGTGTATTTCATTTGGAATTAATTTCCAAGTAGGACTACCAAATACCTTGAAAGAAGAGACATCATGCTTCTCATGTATCCAAGATTCAATTGGAGTCATATTTTTAACTACCTTATGAGGCACCATGGCCTTAATGTAATTAGCACAATTAACTGCTTCAACCCAGAAAGTAGGTAACGAGTTCTTGGACTCAATCATGTAATTATCCATCTCCTTGAGTGTTTAGTTCTTCCTTTCAACAACAAAATTTTTCTAAGGGGTGTAGGGAACAAAATGTTTATGAAGAATGCCATGTTCTTTGCATAAATTTTGAAATTCCTTGTTGACATCCTCTCCCCCGATTATTAGTGCGTAGCTTCTTGATGGAGCATGAAGATCATTTCTCAACAAGAGCTTTAAATTCCTTGAATGTTGAAAATACTTCACTCTTATGCTTGATAAAATACAACCAAGAGTACTGTGAAAAATGATCAATAAAATGTAATGCATATTTTGACCCTAAAAAAAGAGTTGAAAATGTCATTAAATCACTATGCGCCAACTCAAGAGGTGTTGTTTTCCTTGAGTCTTTCCCTTTCAGACAGGGATATTGGTGTTTGCTGTAAGGGTCTCTTAGACCTATTATTTTCATCATATATTATGCATGTGTAAATTTCAGTAATCACCGGTAAATGTCTAAATTAAATTAAATGAAGGTTGGTTGTGAGTGGGTACAACCGCTCCAACTATATCATCCATGGTGAAAATGTGAAGTTGGGTTACACTTTTGTGAGAATGGCTCCTGAAAAAATTGTGATTGCATGTTTTAGACTTGATTGTTTATTTTTTTAGTTGAACTGTTCAATTTTTTCGATCGAATAGTTAAATAAAGATTTTAACCGAAAGTTTGAACATTCAAGTTAACAAAAACCTCAAATTTCATGCAACAAATTTTTGGCCGGTGGGGGGGGGCGAAATCCAACCACTAGGATTTTTGGTCGAAAAAATTCTTTTCGGGCAAAAAGCTTATTATATATATGTGGGCCATGAGGCCCTGGCAATTTTTTTACATTGTATACATGTTTTCTATCGAATTGCATTATGGCACTATTGTGAATTCGTTTTTGTAGGTATGTTGTTGCATTCAAGGAATTATTGTAGGTATGTTTAGGTTATTTCGTATTGTCTTTTTGCACTCTTGTGCATTCATTCTTAGCACTATTGTGAAGTTATTTTTGTAGGTCTGTTGGGTGTTGGAGTTCTTGCACCCTTGTTTGACACTGGAGTAGTTCTGGAGGAATTCTTAAATATTTTCCGTGTGAGAAAACTTGGCCACATCAAAAAATTTGGCATGAACTCTTTTTTAGTTGTTAGTTGTTTTCGTTGAGTTGTGAAAAGTCTTTTTTTTTGCTGATTTGTAGGCTTGTTGGGTGTTAGAGTAATTCTGTTAGGTTCCTCGTCCTCCTGTCAACCCAAGCCCACTTCTATATCATCACCGGAGCTCGTATAATTAATCTCACTACATTGCATAAGAAGCTATGCTGTTCAAACCATCCCCCACCATCTCAATTTGATACTGAAGAAGATCAATAATATTGCGGAATTTGGAAATTTTATTGTGAAAAATGAAAACATACTCAGATAAAGCCCTGTTATTTCTATAGAGAGGTCCTTTTGGACAACCAAAGTGTAGTTCTCATTCATGATATATTCTAGGTTGGTGAGCATTAGCCATATGACAATCCTATCTATATTTCGATTACGTTCACTACTTGACCAGGTTAGAGACACAAACTTCCACATTGTTATAACAACCAACCAAATCCACGTTCCTCAAGAAACACAGACCATTACAACCATTGTGGAGGTTTATAACTACTATATGTTGGCCGAGCCTTGAATAAAGTAGGGAAATAATATGGCCTTCAAACTCATTTCTTGATCTGTGACTCTTATTTCAATCTAATATCCAACACAAAAATTGCTACAAGAAACTCTATGTTGCCTTGCAACAAACGAAGAAACTAAATGGGAAGATGTAACTTATTTTTATATCAATAAAAATTGTGAAAAACTATATTTTTCCATCATTGTTGTCACACATATGCCATTCACTCTTACCACAAATTTTTGATGCCACATTCACTGTTGCGTCACATATGCCATTTTTTTGCTTGTAGCTCAACTCGATGGTCATTCTTTTGATTGTACTTTATAACATTCGATACAACAAGGGGTTGTGACTTATGTTTATTCTTTCATTGACTGACCTCCAAGAGATGATCACTATCAAGATTCTCCTGTGCTTATGCACTTACATCATGAATTCATTCAAATCTGAAATGCAAACCTAGTAAATCCTATTTTCTAGTGTTTCAAACCTGCTAAAGTAATTGATGTTATTGAGATACAATGTAATCAATACAAAACTATCTTTCCTACTAGATATTTGTTACACTCAAATATTTTTTTGGCAAACTTTTACTTTCTGAATGTTGCCTTAGGTAAATCAAACTGGAAAATAATTCTAGTTAGGTTTTGGTTGTTGAAATGATCTTGATTCGTTTACCATGCATGAAAAACATAGAAAATTTAGCAGTTCAGATGTCATTTTCATAATAATACTCCACGTCCAAGTTACATTCACCCCAAAATGCATAATTTTGGATATATCTTTATATTATAGGAGATATAGTTGGTTAAATTATATGTAGTGAGAGATACATTGGATATTAGTTTAGCATATACATTAAATGTTTCAGTTAATCAATGCACTTCTATGGATTTATATAATAGATTGAGTTGGAAGTTTGATGTCCAATACTTGAATAGTTATCATCTTTACCTTGTAAATGATGCTATTTGAGGTTGTGTACAACTAAAATTGTGTAGTAGCTAATATTTTATTTTTTGGGTGAGATTTTAATTTGCTCTATGTTACATATAAGTGTAATAAAAATTAATTTATTTTAATTCTTTGTCATACTCATTTATGTAAATATTTTATTTTCTTGGTAAGATTTTAATTTTCTCTATGTTACCTATAAGTGTAAAAAAATTAAGCTATTTTAATTCCTCGTCACACTTATTTACTAAGAGAATACACATGTATTTGAGAAGTAAGGTGTTCTTATAGAAAGGGTGGGAGATATATATCACAATATAGGTATTGTGAATAAAATAAAATGGAAATAAAATGAGGTTTAATGTTTTTTTTAATATAAAAAGAAAGAGTCACTATAAAGAGAATAAATGAAAAAAGGTTAGCAAATCTATTCTAAACCCAAATTTTTTTAGCAGTGAGAGGTTTGTAACTAGGTTTTCAGATATGAGGTTCATGTGATTTAATAGATATGAATGTACCAAGTGTGTCATTGCAATTTATTTGTAGATATTTATGCAATGTTCCACCAAGAGTTGGGAAATACATCTGAGGGAAATGTGCAAGAAACCTTCAAATTCTATGCAATGTCATATGGGATGTAGGTGTCTCTAACATAGGGTACTCTACTAAAATGTTAATAAATTGAAATTAAAATATATAAAAAGTGAAAAAAATTCATTGAACAATATCATACATCATTCCATGTGAGTTTGTGACATAATAAATCGTAAATGATACCTGCAATGATGTAACATAACATATTAATCACAATTCACAAAATATTAACATAAAAACACCTTAATATTTAGAGGAGATTTCCATTTCAAAATTAATTGATATCACCATTTCCTATATACATCCTCATTAAATATAGTTAAAGGCATCATATCCTAATTTAGTTTTTAACATCCCTAAAAAGAGATTCCAACACCAAACTAGAGTATTAGCCACATCCAACAATGAGAGTCCAAATATGGTAAGCTCACTAACAAAATCCTTCCATTATGAAGCCAACACACCTACTAGCCCAATTTCTTCTACTTGAAGCCAAACCTATGAACCATTATTCCACACTCCTCTAACTCCAATATATGTCGAAGTATACAACCCACAATCTTCTAGATGTTGTTTCATATTCAGAGAGAGCCACAATCACCCTTGTTCAATTTGTAGGACATATGGTTATTACATCTCAATAATTTTATCACCGACAATTTGCTTCAAATGGAGATCTAGCAAACTTAAAAATTTTTAGTACTAACTAACAAAATGGTTTTTAGTATAATTTAAAAAAAATGCAAAAAATCAATTATTAAAACTCCACAATTTTGGCTTTTTAATGAAGGAGCATTTCATTTTGAATGAGCTTCCTTCTACCCATTTTGGAATATTCATTCCATTAATATAACGTAGAAGATAAAACCTAAAATGTGGGGTTTTATTTTCAACATTATATTAAAATAATGGAATGAAGATTCTAAAATGGTGGGAAAGAAGTTGGTTCAAAATCAAATGTTCAGTTAAAAAACTAAAATTGAGGGGTTTTATTGAAATAGAATGTTGAGGAAAAAAAGTAAAAATTATGGGTTTTTATTGATTGGTTCTATGGACGGTTAAAAAAAAAAAAACTAAATTTGGACTTTACATTACAAATAGTTGACAAGTTCGATCTCTCCACTCGAAACAAACAATTGGAAATAAATTTTCCAAAGGAAGTAAAATTGGACTCCTCCCCACTTTCCATGTTAACCATATTCCCAATACCTTAAATATATTCCATGATAGAATTTGATTTTAGATATTTAATTTTCAACATTTTTCGCTAAAGTTCTTAATCAAACTTTTTATGGCTAAATCATTTGCAAAAATAAATATGTTATTCATTTTATTAAAAAAAAACTATAGGGACCAAAAAAACCTATTAAACGTGGTTAAGAAATGAACACTATGCATTGAAGTTTCATGTTATCCCAATCTTAGACAAGCAGTGATTACATATGTGCTATACAATATTGCAACGAACAAAGTCCTCAAAATGAAAAGGGATGTACCTAGAAGGACAAAAAACAATGAAGCATATTATATTACACTTATGGAAGGCTTAGGAACAACTAGGGACTGTGGATCTGTTGTGCTCTACAACAACCCCCCATTTCATATCATTTTTACTTATAAACATTAACATATGAAATGGGTCCCTTTAAAATTTGATTTGGTATCAATGCTATTATAATTCAAACAAATCCAAAAAATGAATAAATGCACTTTATAAAACTTTTTGGGTAAACCCTTAAAAGAAATCACGTAATGATTTGTCATTGCGATAAAGCGATCGCAAGATCGCATATCGCAATGACACATGAATTATAATTAAGCACCCCAAAGTTTTCCGCCGATGCGCATTCGGCGCATTCGGCGATCGGCGATATTCCATGTACATGTTTTAATGCTCCATGCCAATAGTTCCAACGCGATGCGCATTCGGCGAATTCAGCGATCGGCGACACGCTACCACAGTTGTGATGTTCCCAAAGACTTGTCCCGATGCGAAGCGCAATCGGGAATCGGGTATCGCGCCAATTCTCACCCAAGTCTTATTGCGCTCAAAGCTTTTCGCCGATGCGATATCGCATTCGGTGATCGGTGATATCCGATACACGCCATTAAAGCACACTAATTACATCCCCGATTGCGATCCGATAAAGCGCGGTTTTCAACGAAGAGCCGTTAAGTGATGGGATGACACAATTCAATTGTAATAAAGGCTTGATCTCTCACGCAATCCTTCATCCATGCTCAACCGCCAAAACGTCCATTGCATGCTTAAGTGAATCATTCACCCGAATAACGATATAATGGGCATTTAAGGAATGACGGAGCAAAAACGGCTAATTAATAAGATCATGTCTTAAAATCTTTTCACAGATTGTATACGCGCCCATTTTAAAAGCTAAATCTTTTAGTTACGCATCTATTCATATGTGCTGTATCACTTAAAGAGTTTTTCATTGCTATCTCTGTGTATTACGCCCAATTGCCTCCTTGTGCAGAATTCATTCACAGAAGCTAGACCAAAAAAGATGGGAAAGAAGTCCAAGAAGACTGCAGGTGCTTCCGCAACACCATCTGCGGGACAAGCGGCCGCAAACAAGAAGAAGGGATTAATATCCGATACCACATGCACGGGGCTTACCAGAGTAACTTGGCAGGGCACTTATAACCTAATTGAGGCTGAGCAACCAGAAAAGATAGTGTCACAAGCTAGTGTGGACTTACTCAAGAAGTCTGATGCAACTCTCAAAGATTTGGCCGACTCTTTCCTCCACAGGATAGCGGCCAGAGATCAAATTCTTCCTTATACAGACGTTGTGCGATGGGCGATTGAAGAAACCCCCATTTTGGACAGAACTTTTAATACAAGAGATGGGAGGATTTTCGGGTCATTCAAGCCAGAAGACCTAAGGCAAATGTATCATTTGCCTGAACCCGAGAAAATATATAACAAATACTTCTTGGAGAAGTTCGCAAGTGAGAATGAGATCGAATTTGAACCTATCAAGGATTGGAGGAAAAATCCCAACAAACACAAGCACGAATCCTCCGGTAGGTACTCTGTCGATTCTTTAGCTTCTCCTTATTGTTATGCGGGGATTATGATGTGTAGGCTATGGGGATTGCATGATTCTGCCAATTTTACCATTGAAATGGTTCCTTTAATAGAGGCAGCAGTAAATAGTTGGATTATGGATTGGGCCACTATTCTTTCCGATAAATTAGCAGTAGCTGTTCATGATTTTAGGTCTCAGTCTGTTGTTTCAGAAAGGAAAATGCCCCCGTTCTACTATAGTGCATATATCCTAGACACTCTTTGTTTCAATTCCGAATTTCCTGTTCTCGGGTGGAGGTGGACTGCACAGGACCCTTCACCCATTCATATATATCATCAAAAATTGTGGAAGTCTTCTTATAAAGACCACATGTATCAAATCTGTAATGGTTTCATGGTGCCCATTTACTATTCCATTTTTGATAAGCCCATTTCAAAAATTTCCTATCAAGCTTCCTTCGATTTACCAGCAGTAGCAAGTTGGTTCGGAGAAGAAAATTTCACCTACATCAGAGTTTTCGGTAGCAAAGCCGACCCACATGTTCTTCCTCTTTATGTTCCAGATAAGCTGCTAGCAAGGGAGATTTCATATCAGATCATGGCTGAGAGTACTACACAGACTCTCAAAATAGAAAAGAAGAGAGGATGGGCATCTTTTCCCTTCAGATGTGGCGTTTATACTCTGCATGATCTTAAACATGCAGAAAAGGAAGCCACGAAGCTCCAGTCTTTAACACTGGCCACGATCCCAAACAGACCATACGACCCAAAAAAGACTGCTTACAATGTATTAGAGCAGGCCAAGTTAACAAGGTTTGAGCATCAGAAGGATATGTTTGATGACTTGTTCATTGCCGCTGAGACAATTGGTCATGTTAAAGAACTCGCTAGGATGCGATATAATGATGTGGGATTAACTGAGTTCAATAAACTCAGAGAACAGAGGTTACAAACTCTGCCTCTGCATTTACTGGCAACATCCCCATCAACATCATCAAGCTGACCTGTTCAAGAACAGGAGGAGCAGCAGAAGAAGCAACAAGAGGAGCAGCAGAGAAAAGAACAAGCAGAAAGGCTAGAGAAAGAACAAGCCGAGAAACAGCATAGAATACAAATGGAACAAGAAGAAAGAAGGAAGAAAGAACTGGTAGATAGGTAGAAAAGGGAGCAAGAAGAACAAAAAAAGAAGGAATAGGAAGAAAAACAGAGGAGAGAAAAAGAGAAGCAGCAGAGGAAAGAGCAGGAGGAGGAGCATCAGAAGCAAACCACCAATATAGACACTACTATAGACCCCAATTTATTACAAGAATGGCAACAATTTCACTCCATCATCAGTGGATTGGAATCTTCAAAAAATGGGTATACCTCTAAGACAAGTGATACTCAGGATTTTACCTCTCCTCAGGTTCTAAGTGGAACCAGCAGCCCACCAAGTTCAAAAGAAGTTGAAGTTATTCCAAAAGACCCCTCTGACCAGGTTATTCTACAGATAGAAGATATTCTGCCATTGGATGTTTTCTACAGCCCAAAACACAGGGCAGTTGTAAGGCGGTCAAGGAAGAGACGAAGGATTGATCAACCTTCTATCTTCCCCGAACAAACGGTCACGGGTAATGTAGTATGGAAGGAGGAATTGGATCCCTCTGATGACTTAACTAAGCTATCACAGTATGCAGGTGCTTACTCGGCGGCAACAATTGACAAAGCATCGGAGGTGAGCCTTCTCTTGAAGAATAAGGACCAAGAAATCCTTGCATTACAGGAAGAATTGGATGAAACAAGGCAAAAGGCAGCCCAAGCTAAAGAACAGTTGCTGGCGCAACAGCAAGAGAACGACCAGTTGACTCAACAATTGCAAGCGGAAAGGCAAAGGATCGATCAGGGTGCGATCTAGAAACAGAAAGAATTGTCGGAGGCATTGGATAATTTGAGAGTGGCGAATGACCAAATGGTGAAGACCAAAGACGAGCAGATTGCTCAAATGTCATCGCAGCTGGAAAAGATGAAAGGTGCATCGCAGGTAAAGGAGTTTAAAACAGAGGCATTGTTGATAAACAATGCGTTGATAGCTCAGGTCAGACTCTTATGTCAACAGATGGATCAAGCTGAGTCCCTATGTGAGCTGACTACAGCGATAAATCAACAAGTAGAAAAGGCCAGGACTGAACTAGATCAAGCAGACAAAGCCATTACTGCACATCTTGACTGGCAAGATACTGATTTGGGAAAAGTAGCAAAATTGCCCAGGATTAATGAAACACAGAAAGATATTATTTTTACAGAATGACATACTCAAGTGATGAAGGCAGAAAGGGCGGCTTCAAGATGTAAAACAACTGCCAGCAATCTAGTAGATCTAGTCAATAACACTCTTTACTTGGACAATATGATTTCTCAATGTACACCGGGGAAGATGACAACTCCAAATGCTTTAGAGCTAACATGCTACCCTGAATTAGAAGAAAAAGGAAGATTAATCGCTAGAGTTAAAACCTTATCCTTAGATGCATATTGGCTCTTTTTGATCAAGCCAGATACACAGAGATCTGCCCTAAAGTGCCTTACAGACACAATCGGGTGTATAATTCCTGATATCCAAGATGCCACCTACGCTGCACAGCTCATTTCGCGCCTCAACAAACCTCTGGAAGTTGAGCCAATGCTTGCAATTAATCAACTCAGATTCAAAGGAAAGCAACTGACTCAATGAGTCACCCTCCCGCTTGCCAGATCGCCAGCCAAAACAGGATCAAGAGTTATTGATACCAGTTTAGTAGTATTTCTGTTTAAGTAGATATTTAAATTTGATTATGTATTTATAGACCCTTTCATTGTTTTGGAAAGGGTCGTAAAATTTTGTAACAGACTTAAAGGCTGAAGTTTGCACTACTGTGCTTCAGCCTATATTCTTTTGTGAAACTCGACCAATGGTTCTTAATTTAATGGGAAAGCTGTTTTATGCAATTGCGCACTATTGTCTGTTGTTTGGAATGCTTTCTGAGTTGAAGGAAGGACTGCGACGTAGCGATTAATATATGGGAGTGTTAAGCAGCTTACATGGTACTTTTATCTGCATCTGTATTCATTCCTCTTATATAAATTGCTGTGTTATTACTTCTTGCTATTATTGAATACATGCATGCGCTATAACAACAAATCTCTATCTCAGCCCACTATTGGATGTTTTGTGATTTGCATTTCTTTTAATCATGTATGTGACAATGATATAAATGATAGTGTAGTAATTTGCTGTTATCACTTTGTGTAACTATTTATGCACAACAATTTTGAGCAATTTAATATCTATGTTTGAGGACAGAGTCATCTATATGCCTGTCTAAAAGCCTGGATCATCAAACGCTACACTTTAGAGATCGACAAAACCCCGGGGTAGATTATAGTTATTATATTCATGTCGATAGTTGTATTTATTCGCTTATCATTAGTATAATATATAAGTCGCTCATCCATCCCATTTTATCCATTTTTGGGAAACTGGTCCCATTATCCCCAGTCGGAGCCACTATTCCAAACAGAAAAGGAGTTGTACTAAGGTCCGGACCGGGTGGTTTCCCCTATGTTGTTGCAGCGATTTTCGAGGCCTCAACATAATTGGCGCTAGAAGGAGGGCATCAACTGTGGATGGCACATAAGTCCAAACCTATAAGCCATTCCAAGAGTATTTCCCCCTCCGAATCCCCTCGACCTTCCCATTTGCATACTGGTTCGACGGTATCCAAACAAGGAGAAGGGGAATCAACTACCACTGCTCAAACCCATCATACCACAGAAAAATTAAGTCTTGAATCGCCTGAAGTCCAGTCTCTAATCCATAAAATTCATAGCTTCTCGATTTCACCACAGAAATCTGAGGTATCAGAAAGCAGTGCGACTTCGCAGTTCAATCTCACTCACCCTCTCACCAGACTTCAGAGCGAAAAACTCGGTATTGAACCCACTGAGTTTCCTTTACCTAAAAGGAAAAGGGCGAAGAAAATTACTGAAGGATCTGATAGTGAAGAGCTCTCATCCACGTCCTCCATTGCATTTTCCCCTCTGCGAGGTCAACCATCCACTCCCCCATTACAAATTGTCGTTCATCAAGGATCAGAAGCCTCAATATCCCAACCTATTCACTCCTTATCTTTGATCCCTTCCAATTCATCTGGGATCCCAACAGTAGTGTCAACCACTGTCACTATCATAATGGCAGACCCATGGACTAGGCCAGGTGCAGTCAACATGCCTGCACCATTGCATGATCTACCAGATGCTCCCGAAAAATGGCTGCCTAAATTTAATCCAGATGATGGGACCCAGGCTGAAGAACACATTAACAATTTTATGTTAGCAGTTAACTTAAAAGGAGTGACAGAGCAAGATGTTGTTGTAAGACTCTTCCCTTACACCTTACAAGGATCAGCAGGATCCTGGTATTTTTCCTTACCTTCTGGTTCAATTACCAGTTCGAACACATGCCAAGAGCAGTTTCTTACTAAATATGGAGATGATAGGTCCTTAGCTACTTTAATAAACGACCTCTCCAATCTGAGAATAGAGCACAGGGAACCAATAAAGGAGTTTAATTCCAGATTTAATAAACTCCTGAATAAAATCCCTACCGCTTCTAAACCAAGTGAACAAATCTGAAGCGAATGGTATATTACTGCCCTACCTGCCAACATAGCCATTTTTGTAGACAGGGCTGGGAAACCTACCTTAGCTGAAAACATGAGAGAAGCATTTGTTGTTGAAAAGCGCATCAATGCTCTAGAAAAGAAAGCTGCTTTGGAAGATAGAAAAGCTAAAAAAGTCTCATTTAAAGAAGATTCCAAGAAGAAAACCCCAAAGGACCCGTATGACATGGAAGGTTTACAAAAGGTCCTTAAAACGTTGTCTAACGAAATGGTCGAGATAAAGAAGCAGGTGGCCGAAACCTCAAACAAAAGACCATTTAGAACTTATAAGAAAACTGAATCAAAGCCACCCAATGTTATATCTAACGCAGATTCAAAGCAAGAAGAAGAGGAAGAGGAAACAACCTCACAAACCGATGATGAAGAAGAAGTAGCTGAATGCCACGGAATGTGGGATTTTATACTCCCAAACTCTGACACCGAGAATGAAGAAGAAGCCTTTTCGGTTACTACAAGAAGTAAAAGTACTTCTGAACCTGCCCAGGCAACTTCAAAGAAGAGGAGCGTAGGTGCTGCTACAGCAAAGGAAAAAGTCCCCCCAAAGAAGTCGCCTGTAGTAGTTCCCCAAAACCAG
Source organism: Pinus tabuliformis (assembly GCA_031772625.1). Lineage (NCBI taxonomy): Eukaryota > Viridiplantae > Streptophyta > Pinopsida > Pinales > Pinaceae > Pinus > Pinus tabuliformis. The sequence goes on along the minus strand of CM062807.1, from coordinate 709,322,409 downwards.
CCTTCAACTTCTAATTCTCCTTCAACACCCAAGACATTAGTGGTATCTGATTCAATGGAATATAACATTGTTGATGACATGAAGAAAACTAAGGCAAATATAACCATGTTTGAACTTAGCAAATTAAAGCATCAACAAAAATTACTTCTTAAAGAATTAAATGCTGTTCCCTCTACTCCCCTTCCCAGTGCAAGAGCTGCCAACGATTCAGGCCAGCCTCCTGCAGGTATGGTTGAAGCTACCGATTCAGTTCTAATTGGAGATAAATCAAATTCTCACGCTCCACCCTTCCTGCTGACTTATGAGATTTATAATAGAAACCTGCACAACTGTTTAATTGATTCAGGGGCCTCATCTAATATAATGCCAGCTTCAGTTTGCTCTAAACTGAACATTGAACCCCAGAAGTCTGCCATTCATATTGTACAGTTGGACAGGACCAAAGTGCAGGTTGTGGGAGAAACTAATTCCGTAACCATCAGGTTGTCTGCCGATCCAAGGATTGTACAACGGATTGATATCTTAATTGCCGATATACCTGAATTCTATGGTTTAATTTTGAGCAGAGATTGGTCCGAAAAACTGCATGGGTACATTTCCACAGATTGGTCACATATGTGGCTTCCTTACAAGGGAAAGCCGAATCAAATAAGGATCAATCGAGAGAAGCATATGACCCACACAGTTACTGAATTTGAGCAAGAAAACCAACCTGTGGCATTCAACAACAACATTTTGGGGAACTATTTGTCAGAATCATTCTTTGGCAACTTTGTTGCCCAACCATCTCCTTTTTCAGTTAATCATTTTACATCTCAGATTGAAAATTTTTCGCAAACTGATAAGTCCAGATGTTTTAATGATACTAAGAAAAATGTAAATATTTTTGTTAATACTCCTTTATTTTGGTCTTTATATTTTGATGGCTCCAAGTCCAGCGAGGGCTCAGGAGCAGGTTGCATTTTGGTTAGTCCGCAAGGAGAAAAGACAATGTTGTCTTGTAGGTTAGAATTTGAGTGCACTAATAACACAGCCGAATATGAGGCTTTAGTCCAGGGATTATATAAAGAAATCGGCCTTGAAGTGCAATATCTAAAAGTATTCGGCGATTCGGAAATCATTGTCAAATAGGTGAGGAATGCAATTCATTGTCTTTCAAGTCACCTCAAGCATTATCAATCACTAGAACAGGATCTTACCTCACACTTTTCAGCATTCAACATTTCTTCCATTCCTAGGTCACAAAATTCGGCAGCCGACCTACTAGCCAATGTAGCTTCTAAGCTTCTACCTTCTGAAGACTACAACCTTGATATATTTTCTGTAGAATTACTTTTTAGGCCTTCAATTCCTGACAATGTCACTAATTGGAGAGTATTTAACCATGACCAAGATATCTTGCAGTTTCTAACTTCAGAAAAAACCTATGACAATCAAGTTATTGAGGAAGATGATCATGATCTACAGATGAAACAAACGCCTCAAGAAAATTCAATTCCTAAACCAGTAGTGAAGCTTGAAGACCTTTATGATATCAAAGACAGGTTTAAACATGTAATTAATGCAAAGCTTCAAAGTTCTACCCTTAGGTTTGAATTGATAAATCTAGGCACTGACGATGCTCCTCAAAACATCAACTTAGGAATAGGGCTTTCTCAGGAAGAAAAGGAAGCATTTATTAAACTATTAAGAAAAAACAAACAGGTCTTTGCTTGGAAGTATGATGACTTGAAGACATATGATACATCTATTATCCAGCATACCATTCCTATGCTTCCTGATCAGAAACCCATTCAGCAAAAGTTAAGAAAAATACATCCAAACTTGGAGAGCCAGATAAAGTCGGAGCTTAACAAGCTCTTGAAAGCCAAGATTATTTTTCCGGTCCGACATTCAAACTGGGTCTCTAATATGGTGCCAGTCAGAAAGAAAAATGGCGACATTCGAATCTGTATTGATTTCAGGAACCTGAATAAAGCAAGCTTGAAAGATAATTTCCCATTACCTACTATGGAGCAAATCCTCCAATCAGTAGCAGGCTCTGAATTGATGTCCTTTCTTGATGGATTCTCAGGATATAACCAAGTTTTGGTTCATCCTGACGACCAACTTAAAACCACATTCAGAACAAAATGGGGAACATACGCATATCAGAAAATGCCTTTTGGACTCATAAATGCAGGAGCGACATTCCAGAGAGCCATGGATATAGCCTTTAAAGGGTTGATTAATCGATCAGTAGTCATCTATCTAGACGATATTACTGTATATTCTAAGAAGAAATATAATCATTTGCATGACTTAAATCAAATCTTTCAGCGATGCAAAAGATATGGTATTTCTCTGAACCCAAAGAAGTCTTTCTTTGCTCTTGATCAAGGAAAACTCTTAGGCTTTATAGTATCCAAAGATGGCATTTATATTGATCCTGATCGGATCAAGGAAATTTATGAAATCCCTTTCCCACACAATAAAAAGTCGATGCAATCATTTTTGGGCCAGATTAATTTTGTTAAACGATTTGTTCTAGATTTTTCTCAAATTGTATTACCACTTCAAACAATGATCAAGAAGAATTTAGTCTTCAAGTGGGGATCAGAAGAAAAGCAAGCTTTTGATGTTATCAAGCAATCAATAATCAATGCCCCAACCTTGAATACTCCAAATTTTTCTAATCATTTTACATTGTATACCGTTGCGTCCGATGTATCTTATGCTGCAGTTCTCACGCAGCCAAATGCTCACAATTTAGAGGCACCAATATCATTCTTCAGTTCAAATCTTCAGGGTGCCGAATTAAATTATTCCGATGTAGAAAAACAAGCCTTTGCTGTATTTAAAGCGGTCAAACATTATAGACCCTTTCTTTTAAAAACCCATACAAAAATAATAGTTCCTTTCCCGGCAGTTAGGCAACTATTAATCCAGAAAGAGCTGGGTGAAAAAAGGGCAAATTGGGTCACAGCGCTTCAAGAATATGACCTAGATATTAAGCCAGCAAAGATTGTTAGGGGCCAAGGCTTTTGCAGGATATTGGCGGGAGCATCCAACATTCCAGAATCAAGCGATGCAGATCAAACTCAAGAAATTAATCAGATAAGTGTTACTGATTATGGATCTCAATATGCCGATTTAATCTTTTATCTAAAGAAAGGTTATGCGCCTCCGAATTTGTCGTACAAAAACAAAAGGGCCATTAGATTGAAAGCAAAGAATTTTACAATCATTGATGACGTGCTTTTTAGACAGAATTACGATTCTATCTTGTTAAGATGCCTTGAAAAACCTGAAGCCCAAAAGGTTTTGCAGGAGCTACATGATGGACCAGCAGGAGGACATTTCAGAGCTGACACAACAGCTCACAAAATTATTCGTGCTGGTTACTATTGGCCTACTTTGTTTAAAGATGCTCACGAGTATGTAAGGAAATGTCTAAATTGTCAAACTGCTAGCGGAAGACAACGTAAATCAGCTTTCCCCTTGCAACCAATCAACATTGAACAACCATTTGAGCAATGGGGATTGGATATTATTGGGGAGATTACTCCAACATCTTCCAAACAGCATAAGTATATCCTTACTGCTACCGATTACTTCACAAAGTGGGTTGAGGCAATCCCTTTAAAGACAACAAACTCTGAAGCAATCATTGAATTCATAGATCAATTCATCATTACCAGGTTTGGTGTCCCAAGCGCTCTTGTTTTTGATAATGCATCTTACTTTTCAGGCAATGCTATGTTTGATTTCGCTATTAAAAGAGGATTTAAGTTAAAATATTCTGCTAATTATTATCCCCAAGGAAATGGTTTAGCAGAATCTACTAATAAGAATCTGATTAAAATTATTAAGCGAACCATCGAACAAAATCAGAGGAATTGGCACAAATCCTTGGTATTCGCATTATGGGCTGATAGAATAACACAGAAAGTTTCTATTGGAACTTCTCCATTTAATATTGTTTATGGGAAAGAAGCAATCTTACCCACAAATCTTATTCTTCCTTCTTTAGCCCTAGTGCAGTTCATTGAAGAAACTCCTTCCTCTTCTATTCAGTTTAGACATGACCAGATCTTAAAATTAGAAGAGGAAAGAGAAAAAGCCAAGGTTACCCATGCCAAACACCAGCAAGTCATCAAAGCAGCTTTTGATTCAGCCTCATCCAGTTCAAAGTAGTTCCAAGTCGGTGATTTAGTTCTGAAATGGGACAAAGCCCATGAGGACAAGGGTAAGCACTCTAAGTTCCAGAAGTTGTGGCTTGGACCATTTCAGATCTGTGAGAAGATAGGCCATTCAACCTTTATATTGCAATATTTAGCAGGTTCGAGAGATTCTCTCCCTGTTAATGGCCTTGTCTTGAAGAAATTCTTTCACTAAGGAGATAACCCCTTCTCCTTTCATTTCAGTAGGATTTTAATAGTTTGTAGGATTTTAGGAAATAAGGTTGTTAGATGTCTCCCATTGACCTTTTGCTGTATTTAAAAAGTTGTCCCACAGAATGAACAGGAACATTTGCTTTTAAAATGATAGAATTTTTAACCAAAAAGGATAATTTCTAAGTAATTATATGTCTTTGTATTCTGAAAACACAATTCAAGTTTTTGTCAACTCCTCTCAAATCACAGAAATATTGTAAATCATTTTCTGCTTTTCAAATTGGTCTCTAAAGGTTATCCATACTAAGATAGGAATCAATCCAATCTCAGCATCCTCAACTCTTACTCTGTCATCCATTGCTCTTAAGAAGAAGATTGTTCATCCCATTCACTAAAGTTTATGATTTTTCAGAGTGTAATTCTAAAATATAAGATATTTAAGATAAGAGGTCTTATTACAAGCTTGCTTACCACGATCATCGAGAAACAGTTTATCTGACATTACCAATACTGCAAACCAAAACAGGGTAATGGCTTGAAATTTCAAGACAAGGGGTCTCATCACGAGCCAGTTTGTTCAACTAAGCTGCTATCAGTGAGTGGCATTGTCAAACAGCTGGCCACCAAACCAGGACAATGGCTTTTTATCTTATTATTGATAGAAAAGAAAAAGGAAATGAGGTACAAAATATGTAAAAAATGTTTTGAATTCATTCTGTTAATCACACTCTTAATTGGATGGGACAATGGACAATCACATGGTTAAAAGGTATCCCTGTCGAAACTATAGATGTTTGCTGGCAGCAAAGGCTCTACCTGTGACAGATGAGTTTAATATAAAAGGCTGATTTGGAAAGGTATTCTATTTTATCGTTACAAACCAATAAAGACCGATTTCAAAGCTTAGAATGTTTTTACTTTCATAAGAAAGAGGGAGTCAACAAAATAGTTTCATTTTTCTCAGAATATATTGAAATCTAGTTATATTAGAAATTTCCCCATTGATTGAAATTCTATTTTTTTTTGAAAAAACTTAAGTGTTTCTATTTTTGAAAGAGATAACTGGTTCTTCCAGCGTATCGCCAATTGTTGTGCTCTACAACAACCCCCCATTTCATATCATTTTTACTTATAAACATTAACATATGAAATGGGTCCCTTTAAATTTTTTTTTGGTATCAATGCTATTATAATTCAAACAAATCCAAAAAATGAATAAATGCACTTTATAAATTTTTTTGGGTAAACCCTTAAAAGAAATCACGTAATGGTTTGTCATTGCGATAAAGCGATCGCAAGATCGCATATCACAATGACACATGAATTATAATTAAGCACCCCAAAGTTTTCCGCCGATGCGCATTCGGCGATCGGCGATATTCCATGTACATGTTTTAATGCTCCATGCCAATAGTTCCAACGCGATGCGCATTCGGCGAATTTGGCGATCGGCGACACGCTACCACAGTTGTGATGTTCCCAAAGACTTGTCTCGATGTGAAGCGCAATCGGGAATCGGGTATCGCGCCAATTCTCACCCAAGTCTTATTGCGCTCAAAGCTTTTCGCCGATGCGATATCGCATTCGGTGATCGGTGATATCCGATACACGCCATTAAAGCACACTAATTACATCCCCTAATTGCGATCCGATAAAGCGCGGTTTTCAACGAAGAGCCGTTAAGTGATGGGATGGCACAATTCAATTGTAATAAAGGCTTGATCTCTCACGCAATCCTTCATCCACGCTCAACCGCCAAAACGTCCATTGCATGCTTAAGTGAATCGTTCACCCGAATAACGATATAATGGGCATTTAAGGAATGATGGAGCAAAAACGGCTAATTAATAAGATCATGTCTTAAAATCTTTTCATAGATTGTATACGTGCCCATTTTAAAAGCTAAATATTTTAGTTACGCGTCTATTCATATGTGCTGTATCACTTAAAGAGTTTTTCATTGCTATCTCTGTGTATTACGCCCAATTGCCTCCTTGTGCAGAATTCATTCACAGAAACTAGACCAGAAAAGATGGGAAAGAAGTCCAAGAAGACTGCAGGTGCTTCCGCAACACCATCTGCGGGACAAGCGGCCGCAAACAAGAAGAAGGGATTAATATCCGATACCACATGCACGGGGCTTACCAGAGTAACTTGGCAGGGCACTTATAACCTAATTGAGGCTGAGCAACCAGAAAAGATAGCGTCGCAAGCTAGTGTGGACTTACTCAAGAAGTCTGATGCAACTCTCAAAGATTTGGCCGACTCTTTCCTCCATAGGATAGCGGCCAGAGATCAAATTCTTCCTTATACAGACGTTGTGCGATGGGCGATTGAAGAAATCCCCATTTTGGACAAAACTTTTAATACAAGAGATGGGAGGATTTTCGGGTCATTCAAGCCAGAAGACCTAAGGCAAATGTATCATTTGCCTGAACCCGAGAAAATATATAACAAAGACTTCTTGGAGAAGTTCGCAAGCGAGAATGAGATCGAATCTGAACCTATCAAGGATTGGAGGCAAAATCCCAACAAACACAAGCACGAATCCTCCGGTAGGTACTCTGTCGATTCTTTAGCTTCTCCTTATTGTTATGCGGGGATTATGATGTGTAGGCTATGGGGATTGCATGATTCTGCCAATTTTACCATTGAAATGGTTCCTTTAATGGAGGCAGCAGTAAATAGTTGGATTATGGATTGGGCCACTATTCTTTCCGATAAATTAGCAGTAGTTGTTCGTGATTTTAGGTCTCAGTCTGTTGTTTCAGAAAGGAAAATGCCCCCGTTCTACTATAGTGCATATATCCTAGATACTCTTTGTTTCAATTCCGAATTTCCTGTTCTCGGGTGGAGGTGGACTGCACAGGACCCTTCACCCATTCATATATATCATCAAAAATTGTGGAAGTCTTCTTATAAAGACCACCTGTATCAAATCTGTAATGGTTTCATGGTGCCCATTTACTATTCCATTTTTGATAAGCCCATTTCAAAAATTTCCTATCAAGCTTCCTTCGATTTACCAGCAGTAGCAAGTTGGTTCGGAGAAGAAAATTTCACCTACATCAGAGTTTTCGGTAGCAAAGCCGACCCACATGTTCTTCCTCTTTATGTTCCAGATAAGCTGCTAGCAAGGGAGATTTCATATCAGATCATGGCTGAGAGTACTACACAGACTCTCAAAATAGAAAAGAAGAGAGGATGGGCATCTTTTCCCTTCAGATGTGGCGTTTATACTCTGCATGATCTTAAACATGCAGAAAAGGAAGCCACGAAGCTCCAGTCTTTAACACTGGCCACGATCCCAAACAGACCATACGACCCAAAAAAGACTGCTTACAATGTATTAGAGCAGGCCAAGTTAACAAGGTTTGAGCATCAGAAGGATATGTTTGATGACTTGTTCATTGCCGCTGAGACAATTGGTCATGTTAAAGAACTCGCTAGGATGCGATATAATGATGTGGGATTAACTGAGTTCAATAAACTCAGAGAACAGAGGTTGCAAATTCTGCCTCTGCATTTACTGGCAACATCCCCATGAACATCATCAAGCCGACCTGTTCAAGAACAGGAGGAGCAGTAGAAGAAGCAACAAGAGGAGCAGCAGAGAAAAGAACAAGCAGAAAGGCTAGAGAAAGAACAAGCAGAGAAACAACATAGAATACAAATGGAACAAGAAGAAAGAAGGAACAAAGAACTGGCAGATAGGCAGAAAAGGGAGCAAGAATAACAACAAAAGAAGGAACAGGAAGAAAAACAGAGGAGAGAAAAAGAGAAGCAGCAGAGGAAAGAGCAGGAGGAGGAGCATCAGAAGCAAACCACCAATATAGACACTACTATAGACCCCAATTTATTACAAGAATGGCAGCAATTTCACTCCATCATCAGTGGATTGGAATGTTCAAAAAATGGGGATACCTCTAAGACAAGTGATACTCAGGATGTTACCTCTCCTCAGGTTCTAAGTGGAACCAACGGCCCACCAAGTTCAAAAGAAGTTGAGGTTATTCCAAAAGACCCCTCTGACCAGGTTATTCTACAGATAGAAGATATTCCGCCATTGGATGTTTTCTACAACCCAAAACACAGGGCAGTTGTAAGGTGGTCAAGGAAGAGACGAAGGATTGATCAACCTTCTATCTTCCCCGAACAAATGGTCACGGGTAATGTAGTATGGAAGGAGGAATTGGATCCCTCTGATGACTTAACTAAGCTATCACAGTATGCAGGCGCTTACTCGGCGACAACAATTGACAAAGCATCGGAGGTGATCCTTCTCTTGAAGAATAAGAACCAAGAAATCCTTGCATTACAGGCAGAATTGGATGAAACAAGGCAAAAGGCAGCCCAAGCTGAAGAACAGTTGCTGGCGCAACAACAAGAGAACGACCAGTTGACTCAACAATTGCAAGCGGAAAGGCAAAGGATCGATCAGGGTGCGATCCAGAAACAGAAAGAATTGTCGGAGGCATTGGATAATTTGAGAGTGGCGAATGACCAAATGGTGAAGAACAAAGACGAGCAGATTGCTCAAATGTCATCGCATCTGGAAAAGATGAAAGGTGCATCGCAGGTAAAGGAGTTTAAAACAGAGGCATTGTTGATAAACAATGCGTTGATAGCTCAGGTCAGACTCTTATGTCAACAGATGGATCAAGCTGAGTCCCTATGTGAGCTGACTACAACGATAAATCAACAAGTAGAAAAGGCCAGGACTGAACTAGATCAAGCGGACGAAGCCATTACTGCACATCTTGACTGGCAAGATACTGATTTGGGAAAAGTAGCAAAATTGCCCAGGATTAATGAAACACAGAAAGATATTCTTTTTACAGAATGGCATACTCAAGTGATGAAGGCAGAAAGGGCGGCTTCAAGATGTAAAACAACCGCCAACAATCTAGTAGATCTAGTCAATAACACTCTTTACTTGGCCAATATGATTTCTCAATGTACACCGGGGAAGATGACAACTCCAAATGCTTTAGAGCTAACATGCTACCCTGAATTAGAAGAAAAAGGAAGATTAATCGCTGGAGTTAAAACCTTATCCTTAGATGCATATTGGCTCTTTTTTATCAAGCCACATACACAGAGATCTGCCCTAAAGTGCCTTACAGACGCAATCGGGTGTATAATTCCCGATATCCAAGATGCCACCTACGCTGCACAGCTCAGTTCGCGCCTCAACAAACCTCCAGAAGTTGAGCCAATGCTTGCAATTAATCAACTCAGATTCAAAGGAAAGCATCCGACTCAATGAGTCACCCTCCCACTTGCCAGATCGCCAGCCAAAACAGGATCAAGAGTTATTGATACCAGCTTAGTAGGATTTCTGTTTAAGTAGATATTTAAATTTGATTATGTATTTATAGACCCTTTCATTGTTTTGGAAAGGGTCGTAAAATTTTTTAACAGACTTAAAGGCTGAAGTTTGCACTACTGTGCTTCAGCCTATATTCTTTTGTGAAACTCGACCAATGGTTCTTAATTTAATGGGAAAGCTATTTTATGCAATTGCGCACTATTGTCTGTTGTTTTGAATGCTTTCTGAGTTGAAGGAAGGACTACGACGTAGCGATTAACATATGGGAGTGTTAAGCAGCTTACATGGTACTTTTATCTACATCTGTATTCATTCCTCTTATATAAATTGTTGTGTTATTACTTCTCGCTATTATTGAATACATGCATGCGCTATAACAACAAATCTCTATCTCAGCCCACTATTGGATGTTTTTGTGATTTGCATTTCTTTTAATCATGTATGTGACAATGATATAAATGATAGTGTAGTAATTTCGCTATTATCGCTTTGTGTAACTATTTATGTACAACAATTTTGAGCAATTTAATATCTATGTTTGAGGACAGAGTCATCTATATGCCTGTCTAAAAGCCTGGATCATCAAACGCTACACTTTAGAGATCGACAAAACCCCAGGGTAGATTATAGTTATTATATTCATGCCGATAGTTGTATTTATTCGCTTATCATTAGTATAATCTATAAGTCGCTCATCCATCCCATTTTATCCATTTTTGGGAAACTGGTCCCATTATCCCCAGTCGGAGCCACTATTCCAAACGGAAAAGGAGCTGTACTAAGGTCCGGACCGGGTGGTTTCCCCTATGTTGTTGCAGCGATTTTTGAGGCCTCAATAGGATCCAATGTCATTGTAGTCTTCACAGATTCTGAACTTGTGTGAAACCAGATGAAAGGCATGTACCAATTCAAAGAAGAAGTTAAAACAACTGCATAGAGAAACAAAAATTATTGCTATTCAATTTCAATCATTTAGCATACGTCATTGTGTAAATGTTAATAGAATATCTAGTGATCTATTGTATGGGACAATGCCAACTCAAGATTTGCATGTGAAAGATGAATTGGTATCAAGAACCACTCCATCAAAATTTATTGATGGGAATTGTAAGATATCTATGATATGTGTGCATTTTTTAGTTATAAATGTGGTGTCTTTAATGAACACATGGTTCTTTCAATACTAAAATAAGAGTGTCTCCCTTTTGTAATCACTACTTGGTGAATTATTAGGGTGACAAGTTTAAGAATATTGTGAATAAAATTTCAAGATGTGCACTTTAGCATTTGTGTTTTTAGTCTTGAGTATATTTTAATTGAACATTTAAATATTGAGTATTTACTTGTTTTTTATATTTATCTTGGGCTAAAGAGATCTATACACCAAATAATTTTGAAGAAACCCTTAAATAGTTACATTTATTTGTCTTATTAATTTTTTGAATTCTTGATCTTTTTAAATAGTAGTTTTAAAGATTTTTAAATGCATGAGGTAACTTGGGTTTCAATTTGGCATATATATATGTGTGTGTGTGTGTGGATCAAGGGTTTTAATCATCGCATGAGAAATCACCACCGGATTCTTCGAGGCGTAAACAGGATAGAGCATCAAATTAATCTCGAGCGCGATTTTTTTATGCATGCCAATGAGATTAGCTGTAGATCGAGGAGAGTATCAGATGAATCAGGGGAGGACCATCGTTCATTTCATCATCATCATAGTATGTATACATTTATGTGAAAAATTACTTAAATGATATTGGTAGAATCATATGTACATAGATATTGAACTGATTTTTGTAAATTTATCTTTATCAATTTATAAATTCCATCCTTTTTAGAAGCATCTCTCACTAGGTCACCACGTGACGGTGCTCAACCTTATCCATGTGGTCAACAAGATCATTCAACTCATGTACTTGGGCATGATGGTTGTCGTGAATCTCAATCAGGTCATTTACCTCCATTTAGTAAATTATATAATTTAAATGTATTTATGTTAAAACAAATTTGTATGTAAATAAATTGTATTTCCATATACATGTATGTTTATCTTTCATGTATATAAATACATTGAAATGTTTTAATATTTATATAATTATATTGAAGTAGGGGTGAAAATGTAGAAGAAACTCAACATAGGCGAAGGATGGTGTTTCAAGAAGAAGGCTACACGCCAATTACCACCTATCCATTAGATATTCCTGATGAGCTTCCTTGGGAGACAAATATTCAACAATGTATGTTACAGAGGTGAAAATCTCATTATTTAAAATTGAAGGACGATCTTGGGAGGTTGGAGCTCCCTCCATAGAGTCGGCAAAGCTTAGAAATAGTCTTGCACTCTTTAAGTACATTTCTTGATATTTACAAGAACCTTGGGCCAAAAACTAACGATTTTATAGATATGATGAGGTGTTGTAAGGAAATAGTCAGGGGTCCCAATAAATGGGTTGAGGTAAATAGGAGGGTTACAAAAGCACAAGGCAAGTCTATATTTAATTTTAAAGAAGGGCCGAAAAGAAAGATGTCGAAGGTACAATATTTCGAGCACCTTGAAATAGCCCACAATTTATATGATAGGTTTCTTGCAATGTATTGCAACATGCCATAGAATGATGAGGTTCCACATTATTTTTCCCAATTATTTTATGCAGAGTTTTTTGAGTATATGAAACCTGATTATACTGACCTTCCATCCAAATATTATGGTACCGCAAAATTTCATACAGATGATCAGAAGGGTGCATTTAGGGATACTAAATTTCCTCATCCTCCACCTCCTCTGGTACCTCAACCACCATGTCTAGTAACTCTGCGGTCAAAGATGGATGCCACTTCTCAAATTGTTCGAGAAGCAAGAGATGTTATTCTATACAACATATAGACTACATTAACTAGAATTGATGTTAGTTTAAATAGACAAAGAGAATGAGCTGAAGCATGTGCTAATTTTGTATTTAAATCAGATGTGAAAATATATAACATGAATATTGAAGAGTTTAGATTGTAGGCAAAGTCTTGTCATGATGGTTGACAAGACCTAATTGGTCATGAGGAAGAGGGCATGGGAATGGTATGTGTTATGTTTAGAAGATATTTTAATCTAATGTAAAGTACGAGGATCTAATTTTATGTTAAATTGGATTCACGTTAATCTTGATTTTTTTTATAGATATAATCTAACATGAATGTTTCATATGTTTACCATTTGAAGTTAACTCAATTTTTGAAAGAAAATTTTGATATAACAATGCAAGATTCAAGTTCAAACGAAGATATGTTGAAAGATGTTAGTTTTTTTAAGAACATGTCCATCTTAATAATTTAATTTTACTATATCAGTATTGTGAAGACATTTTTGTAAAATAAATAATTACATAATTAAATGTTCATAGATTTCCATTCCATCTAAAATTTTCGGCACCGCGTTGCTCTCTTCCTCCATATTAGGAGATGTGCCAGAGATTATCTTGTCACAAGTATTGCATATTTCAACATTGTTTCGTTATAAATTGAAGCAAGTCATTTAAATTTTTAAAGCAAGTTTACAACTTTATAAGTTTAAAATTAAAAATGAGATCTATCTTACAACTTTAAAATTTTCAAATTTTAGGTTTCTGAAGACATTTTCCCTTCTCCGGGGACGTTAGCTATGGAGTCAGCTATGTGGATTGGATCATCTAGAAAATTTCAAAAAGTTGTTTCAAACTTTATAATATTACAAGTTCATGCATTTTCATGTGCAATTTTCATAAGCAAATTTGGAGCAGTAAGTGCCCCATATATAATAGACCATTGCACTTTCTCCCTCTTTTTATGAGATTTATGGTACATATATATGAGATATGTGTTTTTACAAAAGGACATTCCATCAAGCTTATTAAATGCATACATTCTAAAGTTAAAGTACCTTATTTGTCTTAAAGTCGATTACTATTGTATTCTTCTTGAAATTTGAGAAAGCATAGAGATTGGGAATTAAATATTGCAACAGTTCAATCATCTAAAGTTGGATTAATCTCAACGTGGGCCAACTTATGTCTTATTAAATGAATTTTTCAAATATTAAATATTATGCGTGGATCATGCATTTTTAGTTAATAGGTTCATATAATGGATATTATACAATGCACATATAGATGGTGTATGCACTACATATATAGGACAAACACAAAATAAAATACATCTTTTTGACCTATTTGGGACACTAATTTGATTCTATCAAGATGTGCAATGGTCAAAAAATGGAGTTGGGTTACACTTTTTGATGAAATGAGGGCACCTTTTGGTGAAAAATAGATGCCCCATCGAGCAATTTTAAGCACTCGATCAAGCAATTTTTAAGTGCTTAATTGAGTTGTTGAGGTGCTTAAAACTACCTCGATCGAACATTTAAATGAACGCTCAATTGATCCATTTTCTAACCCAATTTAACAACTCAAACGAGCTATATTTTTTGATTGAGCCTATGGCTTGATCAAACAATAAAGTTCGATCAAGTGTTATTTCTGATTAAAAAACCTTAGTCGCAACATGTGCAGGTCATTTTGCTCAAACCGTGAGAGGAAAAGGAATTTGATGGAAGATTTCTAAGCTTGATCGAGATGAAGGAACTCAATCCAGCTACCCATCAACCTTGCCAACGATATAGAGGCTCAAGATGAGTTAGGTTTCCTGTCATTTTTGTCTCTTTTTTAATTATTTTTTTTCAACAAAATAACATAAATTAATTTGAAAAAAAAAACCTAACATAAAAAAACTACAAAAAACAATCATGAAAAATCACCATGAGAACAAAAAAAACCACAAAGAAAACCCTTGAAAAACACAAAAACCAACCTAGAAAACAACCAAGAAAATCCTTGAAGACCAAAAACAACTTAGAAAACCACCAAGAAAACCCTTGAAAAGCACAAAAAAAACTAAAGTTTAGCTTTTATTTTTTATTTTTTAATTTCATTGTATCCATTATCTGCGACAGTAATATGTTTATTGTAAATATTTTCTATGGTAAAAAAAATTATTTTTTAATTATTTTACGTTTTAAAGTTTTTTTTTTAAGAATTTAGTGAAATAAATTTTCAAAAAAAATGATTTTTTGTTATTAAAAATGAATTTTAAATTTCAAACAAATAAGACCAGAAATATATCCAAAAAAATTCAAAATAGAAAACAATTAAACTATGATCAATAAATAAATAAATTAGGAGATTTAAATTGACATAATGAATATGATTGATCATGGTGAACCTCTATTAAATCAAATAAGAAATATTTCATTTCATTTTTTATTTTAAATTTAAACAAATTTATATTTTAAATATTTTTTAATAATAAATATAATAATTTTTTTTATAAAATTAGTTGTACCTAAATTAAATATTAATTAAATTAAATATCTAAAATGAAAAAAAAGTTAAATTTTATTAACCAATATATATATAACGCACACACACATATATAACATGTAGCATAACTATATAACTATATATAATATGGTTATAGCTATAACATATCTCTATCACACATACACATATAACATTTAATAGTTTTATAACCATTTAACATAATGTTCTCTTCATGATAACATAGGATGGGTGATGCTCAACAACTTTTTGAGAGTCGAGTTGATCTATAAACTGTATTTTTCCTTAAAATTTCTATTACTCATATTTGTATAATTATTTAATATAATAATATGACAACTATATATCTCTATGTTCCCACCCTTATTAAATTTATTAGATGAGTAATGATTTTGTAACTTACACTTCCTATATTTTTATTTAATTATATAACACAATATAACATAATTATAACACACACACACACACAACATTGATACATACATTAAATCCATGATGAAAAGTGCATTTAAAGTGAAAACATAAATATTTTGACTCTTTTCTAATTTGTACTATATTGTTTCATTATGTAGTATGCCATACCAAAAACATTTTCATGTGCTTGCACCTAGTACATGTCATGTGTCAAAATCAAACATTATAAGAACTTGTCCTATGGAGTATTTCATTGGCGTGAATTTACATTAGTTTTTCAAATAGGTTTATTTCAATTTTTTACATATATTTACATATTTATGCTCTATGAATACAATGCATTATTTATAAATGGGAAAAAATATAAGTTAGATTTTCAATCACGTTTTTTTTTAATTGTGTTTAAATGGAAATCAATAATTTGGTTGATAATATATCAAAATAGGTTTAGGACTTTAGCCTAGATTATTCTTTTTTTTTATCAAGTAAGAGTAGGACCTTCTATTAAACTTAGTCAAATATACATAATTTATAAGGAGCCACACCCATTCTACAAGAGTTCAACAATCAGCCGGGCAGGCCAAACCAAACCAATCACCCAAAACTGAGAGAATCTAAATTGGAAAACTGGGGAGAACCGCCAAACAAAGCACAAGGAGCCAAGAAAACCTTGGCGGTCAAGTCCATAACTTGCCATGGATCCATAAGAGGTCCCACCACAAGTCAAACTGAAAACTGACGAACGGACAAACGGACCTGACAGAAGTTAAAGAATAACACTCTAAACATTTTTCGGGTCCGACCAAAACGCACAAAAAATCGCCATTGTTGATCCATTGATTAAGATCCAACGGTCATCGTGGATATCGGAAGGACGAGAAAAGCAAGAGTTAACCGCTCGATGAGAGTAGTTTTCTCTCTCCTCGTTCTGCAACGTGTCGTTCAAAGAGTGGAATCAGAGCCAAACATAGAAAAACCGGAAACCATTCAGACCCCGCCCGATATACCACTTGTGGTATTAGACCAGTTGACTCATGTAAAAATAAACACGTCCTTTTGCCACATGTTGTCCCTTAATTCCTTCTAGCGGGTAGTACCTGAGCCAATCTCATTCACCTGGATTCTCTGTCAACCACCACCTAAGCCAAATGATGAGGGCTACCCCACCTTGTGGAGCAATCCGAGTCAAACCATTCATCACCCAATCAAAGGAGATCCAGACCTTGGAATAGACAAACCATGGCTGGTTAGACTGTGTGGAGTCCTCCAACCTCCAGTTGGTCTTCAGGGTTCCTCTGATCCAACCTGTTAGTCTATAGTTCCATATCCTGGTTAGAATGACATAGACAGTCCTCCTGCAATTTACCTGGGGGAAGCGAATCCCATGCATACCTAGAATCTCTATCCCTATTTGTGATTCCTTCATTCGCCAAACGATTTGCTAACATATTAGCCTTCCTTTTCACATGAGAAAATCTGATAGTTTTAAGGGTTTGCAGGTGAGATTGGATGTGGTAAAAAACCTGCAAGAGATTCCAGTGCTTCGACACTTTATCTGGAGAGGTCCATTGCTAATCTTCTTAGCCACTCTAATAATTAATTCTGAATCCGCTTCAATTATAACATTGTGTGAACATGAATTCACCAGGATTTCCAAGCATTGCTCTAATGCCATGAGCTCAGCCATGTTGTTTGTGGCCTTCCCCAAGTGGCCATGGAAGATAGTCTGTATTTGTCCCTGATCGTCTCTTATGGCACCCCCAAAGCCCGCTAATCCTAGGTTGCCCTTAGATTCTTCATCAATATTAACCTTTAAGAAACCATAAGGAGGAGGCTTCCAGATGGTGGCACACGTGTTTAGAAGGCTCACTGTCTTCATTATTCCTAGAGGATTAATAGACTAGAGACCCAAGTGAAGTAAAATTCTCTCCTCATGGGGCAGGGGAGGGTCTTTAGGAAGGGTCTTCAGCAAGCTTCTTACTGTGTCTTTGAGTTGCCTTAGAATTTTCTCAATTATGTGTTGGGGCCTGTGTGTTTTGTTTTTGAATATTTGCCTGTTGCGTTCTTTCCACACATTCCAAATGAAAAAAACTGGAACTAGAATCTAGGCTTTATTAACTATCTCATTCCCTGAGAAGTTCTTCCTCCAGTTCTTTAGAGTGTTGGATATGCTGAGACTATCCCTATCAGTTTGTCTAAAAATAGTAGCCACCCAGTCCCACACATTTGAAGTGAAAGGACAGAGGTTGAGAAGGTGTTCAATCATTTCCTCATGAGCACCACAGAGGTAACACCTAAAAGGACCAATGAAGCCTTTCTTGAGGAGATTATCCTAAGTTAATATTTTCCTTTGATGCACTAGCCAGATGAATAGCTTTATTTTCATCCAATGTGGACTTTGCCAAAGTTTCTTCTAGATCTGATCAAGATTCACAAAGTTAAATGCTGTGACTTCCTGTTTGGCCTCTTTGAGGTTAAAGTTACCTTCAGTGTTGTTTCCCCGTCTTAATTGATCCGTTGAGGAAGAAACAAGAATCCTTCTATGCTCTAGCTCCTGGGTGAGGGCTTCTGCCTTGGTTTTCAGCTAGTTTTCATCACTGTATCCTAGATCCTTCCACTCCCTCCATTTTCCATTATTCCTTCCCTGATCCCAGAATTCTTTTACCAAAACCATACCTTTGCTGTTTGTGTAATTTTTGAGATCTACAAATTCATCCCTACAAAGGTTGGGTTCCTGTTGCCAGTTATCGTCCCAAAATCAAGCAAGATCCCCTACTCAAATTTCCCAAAAACGATGGTGCTGAACAATGTTTTTATTATCCCAGGCAAGGTTCCAAATATGGGAGACCCTGATTTTTCCCTAACATTCTAATGTGATCCTTCTCCTACCAGTTCTTGGCATATTTTTGTTTCTAAAGCTTAGCCCAAGGGGCATTCGGTTCCTTAATCCATCCCCACCACAACTTGGCTCCCGAGACTTTGCTGAGGGTCTCAGGATCATGAAGCCCCAATCCACCATGGCTCTTGGGCTTGCAAAGCTTGTCCCAGGCTACTATAGCCCACTTATTTTTCTCTTCCCCTCTTCCCCATAGAAAGTCCCTTTGTATGTTTCTTATTAGCTGCTTAATACCTTGAGGAGCAGGAAGAGCTGAAAACATAAAAATGGCAATGGCCTGCAAGACCGCCTGTGTGAGCACAAGGTGTGCTGCTAGATTTAGTGATCTGCATGTCCATTTTTTGATCTTGTCCTGAAGTTTATTTAAAATTGGTTCCCACACTTTCTTTCTTAGTGGTTCGTCAGTAAGAGGAATGCCAAGATATTTGGAAGGTAGTTGTTCTCTTTGAAATCCAAGAATTCTGGTAATATTTCTTTGAATAGCAATCTTAGTGTTAAAGAAAAAAACTTTGGACTTGTTAAGGCTTACCTTAGTGCCTATTGCCATAGTAAAGTCATTTAAGATATTTTTGATTGCTCTGGCCTCCCTGACTGTAGGTATGCCCTATAACATAGTATCATCTACAAATTATTGATAAGTGTTTGCCTCTCCATCTTTTGTGAGTTTGATACCCTGAATTATTCCTTTAGCATTTGCCTTTTTAATCACTCTACCTAGCCCTTCCATCATGAGGATGAAGAGGAATGGTGAAAGCGGATCACCTTGTCTGAGCCCTCTGGAGGGAGTGAAGGTCCTTGATGGAGCTCCATTAAGAAGTATGGAAAAACCGTTTGAGGTAACTAATGCCATGACCCATCTTATCCAATTCTGATCAAAACCATAGGCTTTTAGAATTGCTCTTATGTAAGCCCAACTCAATTTGTCATAGGCTTTCGCGAGGTCCAACTGAATGATCATGCTAGCTTGTTTGTTGCTTTTGAGAGAGTGTACCACCTCATGAGCTTGGATGATATTGTTGAGGATTTGTCTTCCCTCCACATAGCCAGTTTGCTCCTCCGATATGAGAGAGGGTAGAATTGGCTTGAGTCTACTGGCTATTACTTTCGAGATAATTTTATACACCACATTACATAAGGCTATGGGCCGAAAACCATCCGGAGTCATGGCATTTTCCTGCTTTGGAATCAAAGCTATGAAGGATGCATTTAGAGCCTTTAGAACCTTTTTGGATCTTCTTGAGTCTTCCACAACCTCAAGGATATCATGTTTTATAGTTTCCCGACAAGCCTTGAAGAAGTCTACATTGAATCCATCCGGGCCTTGTGCTTTTCCACTCTACATTTCATTAATCACTTCACTGACCTCCTCTTCCAAAACTGGCTTGTTGAGATTGTGGTTGTCCTCTCTGGTAACCAGCTGAGGGATATACTGAGTGAAATGGTCAATGAACCTAGATCTGTCCTCTAGAGGCTCCTTTGCAATGCTGCAGAAGTGTTGAACAAGGACCGATTCCATGTCACTGTTAGAAACAAGCTCAATGCCTTGAGAATCTTTGATCTTAGTGATTCTGTTGTGTGCCCTGTGAGCCATAGTGGTTTTGTGAAATATTTTTTTGTTTCTTTCTCCCTCTTTAATCCATTGTATTCTTGATTTCTGCCTCCAGAAAATCTCTTCTTGTAAGCATCGATTCTCCCATTCTTCCTGCAGAGAGTTAGTTAATATTTTCTGCTCTTCAGTGAAGCCATCTGTGATGATGATCTGATTGATCTCCTGGATCTTCAGTCTAGTTTCTCTTTTGTCTTTGAAGATGTCTCCAAATTCACTTTTGTTCCAAACTTTAAGACGAGATTTGATATGTTTAAGTTTCTATTGGAGCATATACATCTTTGTGCCTTGAATATTCAACTCCTCTCTCCACCATGTCTCAACGTTATTAGTGAAATTAGGATGTGAGAGCCAGTCATTTTCAAACCTGAAAGGTCTGTTTCTCGGAGTGCTTATAAAGGTGGCTTCTAGCTGTATAGGCCACCTTTATAAGCACTCCAAGAAAGCAGAATGGAGGCTATCATGGCAGGGCCTGAGAGAAACAGGTCCTCTGAAATCAAGAATCTATGAAGTTTGGAAGAAACTTGATGAGTCCCTCCCCTTTTGCTGTTCTAAGTGAAGGTTCCATTAATTGTTTCAGTGCCCACCAGCCTCATGTTCATAATGAAGTTCTGGAAGGCCATGGAGTCTCTTCCTAGCTATCTAGTGCCTCCTTTTTTTTCCGAAAGAGATCTTATCATATTGAAATCTTCTGCAACGATCCAAGGCAAAATGGGATGTCTCGCTCTTACTCCTCCAGGGAAGTGAGAAGATTGAGCTTGTCTACTTGCTTTTCAGGTCCATAAACATTTGTAATCATGTATATATCCTTGTCTCCTATAGGTTGACATATCAGGGAGAGATAGTTCCTGGATGCTTCAGCCTCCAGAATTCCTAATTTTTGTTGGTCCCACAAAGTGAGAATCCCCCCCGCCGAGTGATTTGCCTTAACCTCTAAATACTCATATTTGAATAACCACTTATTATGAATATCTTTTATCTTTTCCATCGAACATTTTGTCTCCTGAATAAAAACCATGTTTGGTTTTTCTTCTTTCATTCTGTTGCTAAGATTTCTTTGTTTCCTTATATTCCCTATTCCTCTAATATTCTAGGTTGTGAACTTCATTAAGAAAGGTTAGTAAAGGAATAACTGGTAAGATTTTTCATCTTACCTGAGTTGATCAATAGTTTTCAAAATTCTTTCAGCAATTCATTCTACCTCTTTCTTCCTCTTTTCCTACCTGAGTTCTTTGGAGATTTTGCTTGAGGATTCTCCATCATCTTGACCTCACTTGGCTCCTGGCTTTCATGATTTATTTTGACTCCAGCTCCCTTCGCTTGTGACCTCTAGAGAAAGAGCTGTTGTACTCTATCATAGTCCTCTTTTGGCAGGGAGTCCACCCTTATTTTTTTTCCTTGTTCCATAAATTTCTCTAGATCTAGATTTTCCTTATCCAGAATCTCCTATAACTCATGGTCCTCTGTTCCAGCTTCACTTGGAGTCATCCCCTGGTCCCTACTGATCTCCATCAGGCTTGGTAGATCATCCTTTTGCTGGCTGTCTACTGTGATATCCTCCATGTCAGCTACCCTATCCTGTTCCTTTGTTACATTCTCCATGTCCTGGACTGTCTCCTTGTTCCCCTCTTCTTCCTCCAAGATCTTGAAGCTGTTTTGTCTTGTGTGTTTGTCCTCATTTGCCTTCTTGTGTGGATGATTTCGTCCTTTTCCTTTACTCCCGACTTTGGTGAAACCCTTATGGTCTCTCTCCAAAATGGTTTTTTGGTTATCTTCCCTGTTGATTGTGGGGCAGTCTCTGTATAGATGCCCATGTTCATGGCATTTGCAACATCTAAATGGTATGTGCTCATTGTCCATTGTCTGCACCCATTCTTCATCATATACTTCTAAAATGATCGCTTCTGGTAGGGCTCCAGATAGATCCATTTCCACACATATTCAGGCAAAGGATGTATATCTTCGTTTCAGAGTTGCCTCTGAGATTTTTAAAAAATGTCCCAGATTGTTGCCTATGGTTTTCAAAGATTTGGGTAGCCAATAATCTAGGGGAAGGGAATATAGCCTGATCCAAACCGGTACTAATGTGAATGTTTCATGTTCTGGGACAAAGTTCATCATCCATGGCCGCATGTAGAGTCCTGTAGCAGAAGTTCATCATCCATGGCTGCATGTAGAGTCCTGCCGCAACATAGAAATAGGACCCCCCTTCAAACACTCTGTCTTTGTCTTCTAGGCTTATGAACACTACTGTGAAAATGCCCTTAGAACCCAGATGTAAATGTATTTATCCCTTTGGCTTCCAATGGCTCCTTATCCAGACATGTAACGCCGTTTCCGTCAGCCATAGCCCCATGAACTTGCATGATTGCATGCTTTGTCATATGACCTCTATGAGCTTGTATCGCTGGGTCGCTCAATATGACTCGAGGAATAACACCTGACTTGGGCTTGCAGAGTCCAGTAGTCTTTTTGGAAGCTGGTGTTTCACTACTGCCTCCATTCTCCTTTTCTTTTCTCGTTTCCTGTTGATTCCCTTCCTGATCCTAATCTCCACTTCTTCCAAATTTCCCTTGACTTCTGGTTTCTGAGATCTTGTCCAGTGGTTTTTTGAAATTTTTCTTTCCTGCATCCTGACTTCCTCCTGTGACTGCTTGGCTATAGGAGGGAGCAGCACTCTCCCTTGCACTCCCTGCCATCTTACCCTAAATCCAAAACCCTATCTTCAACTCCAACCATAGCTTCTCCGCTCCCTCAATCTCAAAAACCATAAATTTTGATCATCATCTAATTTGAGTGTTCATTAATTTTTCTTATATATTTCATTAAAATTTCATTCAGACCTTCAAATACATTATCAGAACATTCACATTGGATCATTACATTATCGCAGCTTTCCTTATAGTGAAGCTACAAGAACATCTTCCTCCAATTAAATAATCTAATCTTAGCCTAGATTATTCTACTTGAGTTTATAAATGGTTTTCTTGTCAACATTATTTCTATCTCAACATTGTTTTCTTGGATTAGTTTATATGCATTATATGTAATTTTCGGAGCCATCTCCCATACACCTCCAACCACAAAAAATTGGAGTGTCGGGGGATTTTTTATACATGATCGAGCTAGATCACGTAGTCATACTAGATTGTCTATTACACTCATTGATCCTCCCTCTTACACTAGTCAAAGTGTCAGACGCAACATTTCTGTCTCTGTTGATGATATTGTTACGAATAGTGGACCTTCTCCACTTGTTGTAGGTATACATATTGGATTTTAAATCCTCGTTAAAATTTATATGTTTATGTCTTGAAATTTTCTTTAATTTTTAAATTGTCTTCAATTGATGTGTTTGAATTTAATAAATATGTTAATATGCTTCTAGTTTTTTATATATATTAAATTATGCTTATGATTTGAAAACCCTCGGCAGGGTGAAGACGAGGATCAAAGTGCAGTTTCAATCCCTCCGTGGAATGACGCTATAGCCAGTATCATAGTTGACGATGTTAGGGCCCAACAAACATGGATCACACGAGAGCTGGATAAAATCTATGCTAGTTCGCCTACTATGCGTAGTTTGTATATGATGCTAGATAACATCAAAAGGTTAAACAAGACATACCAGAGGGCGGTCCCACAAATCAACCTCCTATATTCCATACATAGGATTAAGAGGCTAGAGGTTAGATGCCCTTATACTTGGAAGGCGGTGAAAGATGCCACCAAGAACATTGATATTCATGGGGTGTTCTTTGACATCGCTCTGGACTGTTGTGCTAGACATGCTGATCCGATTCCACTAAAATATTTTAAGAATGTTGATGTAGTCCCTTTTGTTTATGATCAATTCATTGGAGCTTGGGCACAGTTCCACCACCATGACCAAATCCCCATTTACTTTGCCAAGCATATATATGTGGAGTTTGTGCTACATACGAGACCATATTAAACCAACACTGAATATATGTTTTATGGACCCGACTTGGGACCTAGTTATGAATGTTTCAGGGCTTGTAGGGACCTTGCGCATGTAACACCACCTCTGAGATTATTTCCATGACCATCTTGGAGCATGGTATTGCCAACAGAGCTAGAGAAATCGTCACAACTTGGCATCGAGACTAAGCATACCATTTCATATAGCATGCAGAGTACATTGGCCACTGCACATGTCACATTGCATGGAGAGATGAGAATACCACTTTCATTGCCTCGTGGCCCACCAGT